>OY757252.1:7633107-7796985 GCA_963584085.1 Pyrausta aurata
ATATGAAATCAAACATCCTTATTGGGGAGCATGCATTAACAACAGAAATCATTGTAAGCTTGGTTTTGTACATTGTCAACAGTGGAGCATGCCAGCTGTATCAAATAAACAAAAAAAAACATGTATTTGTAAATTTAATATTAGTCAACTTTGTATATAATTTCATGAGATTATCGATGTGAAAGGACAAGGACGGTTTAGAGAATTAAAAAGCCATCCAAATATGCAATAAACTTATTTGTGTAGAGTGAAGTGCGATGAGTAAGAGTTACACCTAAGTCATGTCGCAGATTGTGTTTTGTTGTGTAAATTATGTTTATATGAGAAAAATCAGTAATCAAGGAAATACATTAAGTTTTATCAGTTGCGTGATTGTGTTTTAAAAGTCTACCAGGATTTGTGATAATACATATAACAAAGTATCTATAATAAAAGTTTTAAGTGGGAAATTAACAAGTGAAGTTTTATTCCTGGACACAAAGGTAACCATTCTGTTTATTATTATTTATAAGTTACTGTACTTGGATTTTAGTAACAAAAGCTATTGTGATATTTCGGATTTTACCACAGCAAAAGTTAATCTAGCGTACACAAAATACCAGACTAAATTTTTGGTGATGCTCAATGTTTTTAAAGCAATTGTATCAAAATTCAAGGCTGTGCTAAATTAGCTTTGTAATTAAAATAAATCTTACATAATAATTCAGCATTAATATATTGCAAAGTGCAATATCCAATATCCAGAACATGGCCAGAGCACTGTTAATGATCTAAAATGTTAAATAATTTAGGAAATCATTTAAATTAATAATTTTGTAAAAATGGGGATCACAGAAATGTATGACAACGCTAACTTATTTAAGCTCAATTCAAAGATCTTTCTCTTATAACTATGATTTTTGAGGAACACACCTGAGTAGTATGTACTTGTTTATGCTTATATTATAATCACTGTAGGTTTGTTTGTAACTGATAACCCAAAAACTTTTGGACTGATGAAACAATTCAGTAAATATGTAGATTCCTAAGTGCCATAGGCTATCTATACAGTGTGATTCTTTATAAAGTGCACATATTAAAATATGGCATTCTATGCTCAATTTTATTGATGAAAAACATATTTTAAAAATCTAAAAAAAATCAATTTTTTTTAGTTTTTGTTGCCTACAAATTAATTTATAACAATGAAAAAAGCTTAATTTTATTATTATTGGAGGTGATCAGGCATCCTCATAAAATTTTAGACCATGAAAAAACTGCACACACTACAGAAATATATTTTATTCTTTAGAAAAAAAAATATTTTTTGTCACTTATTTGACTTTATTTTTAAATATGTTTTCCATTAAGCTTATAATGTAATATTTTATTAATTGCACTTTATAAATCGCACTGTATATATTTTCAAACAATACTATCCACAGCTGGGCTGAATCACTAGTATTCATTCATTGATTTTGTTACTTGCCATTTGTTCTTCCTGGACACTGGTTCTTTTCTTTATAAAGATTAAGTCCCGTGAGATGAACGAAAATCACGCTAACTTAATCAGTAGGCTTTACTGGAAATTATTTACAGTAAAAACAATTTCACCTCTATCTCTTTCTTATCATATATCCTTTCAGGGGTCTGTCTGTAATTAAATAGTTTATTTTCTCACCATACTTATACATAGGTATTAACAATTATATTTCTACAGTTTAGGCTTTAATTAAAGTTAAGTTTTTTTTAAGGAATTCTTATATCAACTGTTGTTGTAGGTAGGTATTACGTATAGTAGGTTGAGGCTGCAAAGCACCTATCTAGGAGAACGTATAGCCGAAGCTTGATTGTGTGCCCTGTGTATTCTTAGCGATATCATTATTGTTTTGGTTCTAACGTCGGCGTCTCCTTGGAGTAGTCGACGCGGGTAAACGAATGCGCGCGTGCTGGTAAACGGTAGCAGCTGTTGGAGCGTAACGTGCGCCGCAACCATCCTCGGTTTCTACAACAGCCATCTAGTACTTTATTGCAATAATCTTCTCATGCAGAACTCGATTTCTCTGACCCACGCACGTCAGTTATGTTTAAGTTTCGGACGAAGAATTTTTATTTAATTTTCATCCGAACCCCTGGCAAGTAAATGGTGTAATAAATTACGCAAGGGTTCGTGAAAATACTTAAGTAGAGTTACGTGAAGTTTGATCGTAATTTAAATAATTAAATAAGCGACTGTTCTCTAGCTAGCTAGTCAATATTGAAGTGAGTGTTTTAGGTATCTAATCGATAAATAAATCAATAAACAAGGAAAAGTGGCAACAATATGATTAACTTTGTAGGCTAACGACCACGGTTCAATGTGCGACCCCCGCCCTGCTGTAATGATGTACTTACCTGCCCCAGTCTCTGCTGGAACGTTATTTTAGCCACAAACATAGCTGTTTTTGTCGGAAATTGTATTGCCCTCGTGAGGTTTGCAGAAGCCCAGCGAGTGCTAGTGAACCAAACCAAATTACTTCATTGGCTTTTCGTACAATAGTACATTTTCCGTTTCGAGATTGGGGTGACGTAGTCTGTGGTTATCTGGCACGTTGTCTGGTTAAGGCCATGCTTCGATTGCTCGGTCGTTTTGAGCGCTACTACTGTTTAGGAGTGTTTAGGTGCCGTTACTGGCCCAAATAGAGCTAATTCGCCCGGACATTGACGATAGGGTGTTGTAATGCCTTGTTTACTTTGTTTGTACAGCTGGGTTTTCTTAGCTTGGTTGGATCGGCCCCTTTGTGAATGTGCCTGTGTACTGTGTGTGTATTGTATTGGCTAGCTTGTGAGGGTGCATTTATTGATCTGTGCAACAAATGCTATAAGGGAGAAGCTGTGCAATTGTGTATTGATTTCAGATATATTTTCCTCTAATGAGCTTTTTTACTGCGAATGTCTTTGTTGAATGAAACCTGATTCCGGTTTTACGTGTTAAAAGTGGTCGGTGCAGCAGCTGCAGGGTAGTTGGTCGTCCGTCATCATACGACGCATAGGCAGTTGCACCTAATTGATGCCCCGGGATAATGCACATGCCGTTGACTCTTGCTTTATTACCATTTAATGACTCGCTCCTTACTCCCGGTTCGTGTCTGAGGATAGTTCGAAAGAGATTATTATAATGGCTCCGAATGCTGTACCAGAGGCATAATATACATACACCTGCGTTAAACAAAAAACTCGTTATTTTATAGACTACCTCCGTAATCAACCATTAACAACTTTTGCGTCTCTCTGGAACGATTGTTGGTTATTATGTTGGTAGAGGAGAGAACTTTGATGTTGTTTTTGTTGAATCTTTATGTAGGGAGGTATGTGACTAAATGCATTGTCGTTTTGATATTAATAAAATTATCAGGGCGACACCTCCTACGCAAAAGTCGCTAACTTGAAATCGCAAATTTTACAGGAGAGCCGATTGAAACTTCAAATACGCACTGTGCTCTTACCCTTGAAACTATCACCTTGAAATTTGGCATAAGGGCTGTTATTGACGACTATATTCATTTTTTTTTGTTGGTTTTATTAAATTACTTACAGATATTAAGATATCACACTTAAAGAATTATGCGTCGGATATAATAAGTTTTTTTTTATTGAAGTGTCATTTACAGAGTTTTGCTTCGGAAAAAAATATCTGATAAAGTCAGTAAGTGGCAAATAGGAAGTTATGTAATGGAAGAATGGACGTATTTTATTTTGTAAGTGGTACCTAATGCTTTATGAATAGGATGAGATATTTTTAAATTTATAGATACACAGTTTTTTTAGTATGAACTTTGAAGTCTGAACTATGAAGAAGTGCTTCGGACCCACATAATTAAGGGGTGCGTGGGAGTCTCATGGTTTTATTATGTAGTATTTTATCTGTAAGACTGGCGTACTAAATGACGTCATGGCGTAAGTTTGAAAGTCTTTTTGTCAGCAAAATACTATAAAGAGTTGTCAATGACAGAAAAAACCGCCATCGGACAAGGCATCACATCCTTTGATAGGCGTTTGCGGTCACATGGCCAAATGTGCGTTTTGGAGAAACTAAATTATTTAAAATATTAATAATCCTAATTAAAATTCATAAATAATTTGGTTTTATGATATATCTAAACCATAATTCATCACAAGACCTACCAATATTCTGATTTGTTTTTAGTGGAAACTAGCCTATTGGGGTCAGGATTAAGAAAAGAAAACCGCTTAAGTATTTCGGCTTGATGGACGCTGGAAGTTCACCGCCCATTTCGAAAGTAAGCTGCTGGGGCAGACAAATGCCGAACATTGGTGGGTGCCGCTAGTAGACGCCTATATGCCAATATGGGCGTCCTGCGGTCCATTGCGTTATACAGGCCCTTACAGTAATTCGGAGCTACCGTACAGTAGCGGAAAATGCAGCTGCTGCCATAGCCGGTACGAAGTCTAGGCGCTCGATGCCGTGGTTCTCGCCGCCGTCTTTGAGTGACACGAGAAACAAAAGTCTCTGGACTTGAGACCAAAACCCTGAGAAGTTGAGGTGGAGCGCCTCAAACTGAAGGACGAGGCTCTGGCTATCTGGGACCTGCAGATAATCAATTGAAACGTGGGCACCGCATTATATATTTGCTCGCTGCTATACTTTGCTCGAGGGAAGTCTGAGGCGCCAACATGAACGCCTAACACACCAAGCTATTCAGATTTAAACAGGTCACTTTAGCGAGCTTTGGCAAATATCTGCACCACATCAACAGTGATCCAGAATCAAGATGTCATCACTGCCCAGCTGATGAAGATACGGTTCAGCATACCCTAGAAGTGTGTCTAGCCGGCACCGATGCATCGGTGTGTTGGCTGAAGAGCCAACACACCCATGCATCGGTGCCGGAGCCTCCTGCTACCTCTCCGCCGCTCCTTCTGGGAGATTACGGTCTTACAAAAAGTGAGCACCGCCTCCTATCTCTCTACCATTTGTGCTACGACCGCCCCGATATGAAGAATTTACTCCA
The DNA here is from genome assembly GCA_963584085.1 of Pyrausta aurata. Taxonomy (NCBI): domain Eukaryota; kingdom Metazoa; phylum Arthropoda; class Insecta; order Lepidoptera; family Crambidae; genus Pyrausta; species Pyrausta aurata. The sequence goes on from OY757252.1 coordinate 7,638,099, forward strand.
GTCTTTCTCTTTGTGTGCATCGCGCTCAGCTGCCCAAGCCAACACTGATGATTCGTCGCCGACTTCCTGGAAACCGAATAAGGCTCGATGCCCTACACCTGTCACTCCTAGATGGGTCTCGAAAGGTTGACATGGTGATGGTGTGTGGTGGACGGTTTGCCGCTCGCTAAAGGAAACCCGTGACGGTGGTATGTGTGTGTCCCATTCGCTGTCTGCTGGATAACAGGATAAATAATTTTCTCCTGAATACAGGTGGAGCTCGCAAACTACGTGTCTCAGTCAGAGGCGAGGCTGTGGAAGAATACCCAGGGGCTGAGCTTAGGGAGCTAAGGATTACCCTTAGCTCCCCCCTCATAAATGGCACCAGTTAATACTGACTGGTTTTAAGTGGGTATACCCAATACCCAACGCATAAATTAAGTAATGTTAAAATTTGATAAAAACAGCCTGGATGTCGTAGGAAAAAGCCAAGTATGGGCTCGTAACAAATATAAAATTTACAAAAAACAGCCAACGTACACTTGCTGTTTTTTACGAAACTCGATTCCCGATACCTCCTAACATTTAGAATTTTGTGCGAAACAGCCATAAAGCAGGCTGACTTATGCAATATAGGTTAGGCAGTTTATGTCGAAATTGGCTGCATTTGGCGCTATAATTACAGATTTTTACAAAATACTTTTTGTGGAATGGCTGCATTTGACGGCTCGTATCTCCGCCGTAAAAAGAGATATTGACATGGCTGTCTTTGCAAAAAAACCGGCATGTCGAATTTAGCATGGCTTTGTTAATAACTCGATTTTCGAAAATGTGCTAGTTAGCTGCTTTCTGCAGAACTAGGTTATTATTTGCCCAAAATATTTCCTCTTCTTCTGTGAAGTGTATACTCACAGAAGAAAGTGACTCTGAAAAAGTAATAACACTAAGACTTAGGGGGTATGCTCAAATTTGTTTTACCACGTAAGTATACTTAAGTGACAGATACATATAAAATAATGAATTAACTAATACGAAGCAAATCAACCTAAGTGGTACTTAAATAATATTTTTAAAATAAACCTCCAGTGCATAAGTATGTAAGCGGCAATTGGAACAAAAATTATAGTAAAGCCATACGGCACATAAGTCTGTAAGTGTCAGTTAAAGCAAAAAGCATTGCAAATCTTCCGTAGCAAAACTCTTTAAGTGGCAAGCGTCATTATGAATTACGAAGCATAACTCTGAAACTGGTCCAGTTACGTGTATTTGCGTCGGATTAGTAGAATTTAATAGATTGCCGTAAGTTTTACCTCTAAATACCACAAAAAACAAGCAGTGTACAAAACATTATGTTGGTATAATTTTAATTCAGTTGAAAAATATTCTAGTTAATCATCTTATTAACTTAGCTGGATTTTGTATTTTACTTGAATCCCTCTTATTTGTATTTATTGACTTTTGGATCAAACAAGCGTTTTTAGAGTATCCTTGAATTGTATCCTTTTTGAACACATGTTTGTATTCACTTCCTAGCCGTTTTCTTTAATTAAATCATATTTTACTTGAGTACACACCCGCGTCCTACGCTCTCCGCTGCAATACTGATGAAGTGACAGATATCCCCCCCCTGTCCGCTTCGATACGCCCCGCGCATATGCGGTTAACTAACAGCTAGGCAGATATGCAGGGAACACTTTTTATAGATAGACACATATACAACTGTAAATTACTATATTTAATGAGAATCTAAAAATTTTTGAAGGCCACCTAATTAAACCGACCTCGGAGAACACGAAAATACTAAAATCGTATTTCTCGATAAGTAACAGTTACAGAGTTTTGCGAGGGAGGTGTCGAGGGGTTGCATTTCATAATTTACCGTACTACTTTACCAATTCCTTTATAGTCAACGTTCTTTCTTTGCGGTGATCATCTTGTCAATCCATGCCATGACTGGGACAGTTATAATAAAGCAGACCGTAGTAGCAAATTTTTTGTAAAACTTTACGTGTTAGTCAAATTATTTGATCGTCTGCAACTGCCTTTGACAAAAAACCTACGCGTTCTATAAAAAAATTAAAAACAATTAAAGTCAAACATGTTAATTAAACGGAGCTCCTAGAAAATATAGGATGAATGCATATTCTTCTGATTAAAATGGTATTATTGATTGTATTATTTAGTTTTACTTTAAATATAGTTATAAAAAAATGTCCTCAGTATTTTTTAAAGTTTGACTAACTTGTTTGATCGTATGCGCCAAATGGGCTCTTGTTTGATGAAAATAGGATGTTTGACAAATTTTGACATACTTTGATCGTCTACGGCCTGCTTTATACTTACCTCAATGTTGCGTAAGAAGAAAATATCAATGAACAGGGACAGGTAATACATCTCTGTCACACAATAGCTTCAGGTATAAAGAATTATTTTATCCATGGGTTCGTTTTGGCAGTCGCGCTGCGTCACCAGTTCCTGCAGGTCGAAAGAACAAACGACTCTAATATACATAATAATAGAGTACACTTGAGCTCGCAACTTGTTTATTCATTCGGATGGAATCAAGTCGCATTGTACCCCCACATTTGTATGCGACCGTCCATTCGTCCTTTGAATTCAATGACCATACCGATATTTTTAAGGGCGGCTGCCACAAATCTTTAAGCATTTGTTTGTGGTAGAGCGAAAGTCGTTGCGAAGGCTGAGAAGCCTCACCCTTGTTGGGAGTTACGATAAATACGATTTTTTGATTGAAGACGTTACAATGACGCAAATGACTCTTTCTGTAAATAGTTAAATCCCCACATAGTTGGAGGTGTAAATTAATGGAAAGTTTTGAGTTTTAATTTAGGTCAGGCACGACGCCATCATACACCCTGAGAATATAAGCATACACCAAACTCTGTGTTTGGTTTATTTTGCAGATGCACCTTGCTATCGATTACTCTAGTTTCATAGCAGCACATGCCAATTTTTCTTGTGTCAAGGGCAGGTCGTTTCATGACCCAGTTTATTTAGGAATACATTACGGGTGCATCGTTGAGGTTGAAGTTGCTGTGCAGGCAAAACTGTTTCATAAAATGGCATCTTAATATCATTTTATTTTGTGGTGAGTTCTGCGGCATCGATAATCCTCATACTAAAATGTTCTCGTTCTTGTGTAGCGGGCGGGTATGCAAGGTCTCGCTTGGAATAGAAGCGTCGAGATGCGAGCGCGGCGTCTCCCGCGCACCTCCTGCTACTACTGCGTGTGGGGCGTCTATAAATACTCTACATACGCTGCACGTCCGTTGTATAGCAATATTGGGCAATATTCATTGTAAAAGTGCTTCAACTAAAATAAATATCAATCTTGAAATATGCTTTTGAAATTAAAAAAAATCCTCGCTATTATATTTCCCAGCGAACCCTGCGTTACAAAATAAAAGTCGTTACAGTTAAGTGTAGAGTTAGTTCACAATACAGAAAACATAGTTACAATTAACAAGAGGGCTGCCTGTATGGAGCAAGCAACAATTGTATTAGTGCAGTTGTTTATACAGAGCCAGTACGTCGACATGAATGGCTGGGTGCTCTGCCCCGTTCCCATGGCTCAGGCATGTTCTCATGGAAACAATCAATGCGGGTGCACTGGAGTTATTAAATCGAATGGGTCTAAATTAACGTTAAATAACTACTTCCATGTGTTTACGGAGATATCAATAACATAGAGTATAGTTACTGTTAATCATTGGGATACTAATGCATTACTTACCATACAAGGTTTTTTTAAAGGAACTTCCAACATTTCGCAAAGACCATAAGTTAAATAGGTAAGTCTCTCGTGATATATCTGTTATTGTTATTAGTAGTATCATCCTCATCATCAGCAAAAGCTTAACAGTGCTTGCGTTCTTACTTCTTAGTAAGTTGCGCAAGCTCACATTGACTAACATTCTTGCTTGCTACTACCTAAATCGAATATAACTCGAACAAACAACTGTTCCTAAATATTTCTGATTAACTGTCCTACTTCTCAAAGTAGTAATTCTTGGAATATTATTATTATCTATCTTCTTTGGAATGTATACTATACTGTGTGTGTACTAGCAGAGGACCCGTATAAGTGAATACATTCTTAGTGAAAATCCTATACAGCACGAACAATGACTGTGGAGCTTTTAAATAAGAGTCTGCTCTTTCGGTAGTTCCTGGTAGCGTCGAAGCATCTTCCCCTCTACCATGAACAAACTTTTTCTCGGAGAGTACTTATGAAAAAAGGGCTTTCTGATGCAGCCTGTAAGTTCGCAATTTCTGCTGATATGTCGTTGGATGCCGCATCATTTGTAAGTAAGTACGATAGTGTATTTTATAATAAGGGGCAAGAGGGATGGTTTTGAATTGAATAAGTTAGTCGGCGGGTGGTATAAGCAACACGTGCTGCGTTTCCGAACGGTCGACACAATAACAAAATGAGAGACATGCATTGTTTGTGGCCCTCCGGTTGGCCACGTGGTGAACAGGTTTCAATTTAAGATAACTTCCGTTTAGCCAGGCCGGGGAATGTTCAACTTTGCCTTTAATTCATTACAACATGGCAGTCATTGTCTCAGGAGCCCGTTGCGGGCCGTTGCGTTCGTTCACGTCTTTTTCTTACATTCCAATTGTTACTCTATTATAACTGTAACTCAACAACTTCTAATAGTAATTTATATTAAAATGCGACCAAGCAATACGATGTTTATTGTGTATCTACTGTCAATTGTTGTAAGACTTAGAAGTTGTAGGAGGAATGTTAATTTCCTATGCTATTCCTATGCTTAAATGGCAGAAAGAAAATGATGATGGTGATGATGATTCAGCAAACTTTTGTCAAGGAAGCTAATGAACTATGATTTCCTTCTATAATTCTGCATTCTATTAACTAATGACTTATTTACCATCGCATTTCTACTTTGGAGTCGAAATGTGTGAGCCATAGCTACTACGCATTATCAGCAATATCTAAGTAACCCCGACCCTTGATACGTTCGTTACATGTAAATGTGGGTACCGCTGTCATACATAAATTACGTGTTTACGTTTATGGCGACCGCCACAGTCATCGACAGTCTGCTTCCGTCGTGGAAGGTCGACGCGCTTTGGCCGCGCCCGATTTTATAACAGTCAGTAACTGCAGAATGAAGTCACTGACTTTCTCGTGTATACTTCTTCAAAGACTTCTTATACCAACTGATTTTCTGTACCTACTGTAACTGGCTTAATCTTGTAATCTTAGCGTCCTCAACTCATTACAAACATGGAAATTCTTATAACATAGGACAGCGGTCCATACACTTTTGAAAAGGAGTATCTTTGACTTTTAAATATTTTGTATTTATGTAGGTAAGGGTAATTTTAATTTAACTTTCTGCATTTCCTAACAGTAAGTTACTCTAAGAAATTAATTCTAACAATTTTTCATCTTACAATGCCATATAGTTTAAATAAATGTAATGGTTGAAGAAGGAGAGTAGTATTTACTAAGTCGTCCGTCTGTCCATCAGTCACCACCACTATCAGCGGCGCGACGATAAAGAACTGCGGTCGCTAAAAATACATAACTCTCCAATGAATCATCCATAATATTATTGGCTCGTTTCCGCTCAATGGTGGGTGTAAAAGTACAGTACTGCACAATTCTCTTTTGGGTCCCCTTTATCAATAAATCGTTTGTTGTTATTTCCCCATATATCGTACCCTGCTTACTATAACAATATTAAATTATAAAATTTTCGTAATTATTAAGGGTAAGACTGAAATATTCTAAATCGCCGTGATATGCTCATTGCTATGTAGACCTCCCAACCGCGCCAGATTGTTGACATCGGCTATTTTCATTGATCTCAGAGGGCTGGTCAGGATCGGAAACATTGGCGGGGTGCCATGACCATCGCTCGCAGTGCCATACACAGCTCGGTCGGCAGAACACTCAGCAGCACACACGCACGCTCGAGATCGAGATCGTTTGAGGCGTCACCGCATATTTCAGTACAATTAGATACTCGCAGCAACCATACTGGCGATTTTTTGCTAGCCGCGTGTGAGAACATGCGATTTCACCGAGAAACGCGACGCTATGATGATACCTTTCGCTCGATTCGACGAAAGATAAAGAACAGTAAAAACTGTTGTGCCACTTCCCAGTGACCTTTGTTACTATTAGAAAACACCGTCAATGGCGCATCAAGTGAAAAGCCATACGTTTTGGTAAAGGTGTTATGTCATCATCATCAGACCATCAGAAAGGAAGCATAGGTTTTATAAAAAAGATACTTCTGACTGATGATATTTTGGAGATTTTTTGAAGTCCCCTTCAATTAATTAATCGCATTGTAGGCAGCGTCTGGTTCGTAATACATATGAAATCTGAACTAGTACAAATTCAAAACTAATTGAACGAATGAAACAAAGTACCTACAGAAAACAGCGTAACCATCGTGATCACAACAAACAGTAAAAACAAAGACGCTCACTTCGACATTGAACTTTGCGGAGTTTGTGGTAGTACGCGAAGAAATTGGCAAGACCCCAAGTACGAGTACATACGCAACCGAATAACTGTTGGGGACAGATTTTTTATTTAACCTGAAACAATTAAGTGTGAGTATTGTAACATAATTCCGGGGAGCGTAATGGGAGTCCCATTATGGGACGCCGTCGTGTTGCCGAACAAAGTAACTTCCCCAAAGGAACTCTGACAATGCCACCCTCGCCCTGTGCCACGTGCGTCTCGCTGCATGTTTTATGAATGAGCTCGGCAATATCTCGCCACATCCCTTCATTATTTCAGGACCAAAACAGAATTATTATATAAATTATGCCCGTGGAATATCGATGAGCTCTCCTCTTATAGCAAATTTTGAACTTTTTCTATAATCGGTCTAAAAGGTATTAGGTCCAGGCAGTAAATGATTTAGGTAGATAAGCCTGTAACTTTTTAGCTTTAAGAAAGTACCTACCTTACCTACCTACCTACAACAAAATCTCACCAAAATTGATCAGGTAGAAAGATACAGAGCGAAATAAGTAAATTACTCACCATATAATAAGTTTAGCATAATACGATTTCACTTTTGCGTTAATTTAGTCACAGTACTCTCAGTCACAGCTGTTCTGGTGTATGGGTTGTATGACTACCTACCTACCTACCTCATTCATGTAGTAAATGAAATATCCATCCATCGCTTATTCACATGTTACAAGTAACGCACGCGAGTAAAATCTCTTCGTAATAACTAGACACGTACAGAACGACCGTTCGTGATAAACAATTTGATATGGTTTCACTTCTGATGAGTAGTTCTGTTGTAGGTTCAGTCAGATACAGTTCGACTTTTACTCGCCATCGCTATATTGCGCAAGGTTGATCACTGATTTATCGCATTGTACCCGGAGCCATTGAGCATGATTCTTTGAATATTAAATTCTGTTTAAATGCAGTTATCTAGATTGATCTGCTGTCTTCCTCTCTAGATAAAGAACTAAATTATAACTATCGTGATTCGAGGCGTCGATAGAGCTTATTAAAGTCAACTTTTAAACAATTACTTGCAATTTTCTTTTTTGAACAAACTTTTGACGATTTTTATGAAAACGAAAATTGTGAAGCCGAAAGCGGGCGCTCAGTGATAAAAATATTATGAATTGATTACACCATTATTACACAGTCCAGCGACTGTGAAATCGGTTTTTGGTCATTACGAACTCGATCAACCAACGCAAACTGGATTTGCCTTCAGAAGGACGAGATAATTTTAGTGATATGTTGTTAAAAATTAATGTTGTTTTGGATAATTTAGCTGAAGGTAACATGTAAACAAGTACGAGTAATGCAATGTCCACATGATCATATTCATCTTATAAACAATATCAACGTTTCCCTCACGTGGGAATACATAGAGCTTCAGAATCTACTATATGTGATAGGTAGAGTGATGGATCAAAACAGAAACATTTTATGGATCTTACTTATGTATCGAATTTGTTTTTCATGCCTACTCAACTATGGTAGGTACTCATCATAGTTTGGTAGGCACATAAAACCAAAGAAGCCACTTAACCGTCCAAGGCTGCTGCCGATTTAGTGTAGTTTGTGTCGATTAACAGCAATGTACCAAATAGATAGCCTAACAGAAAGTGAACGTGGGAGCATGTCGGTCGGCGCACGCGCTGCTGCGGTGACGTCAACCCTGGCTCTCCCTCCTCCGTCCGTGCCCCGCGGACCTGACCAGCCAACAGCCGACCTCTGAGCTACAACCTTGATTGATGAATCATGTCGCACAACAGTCGTCACTGTTTTTATGCGATTACGGAAGATTAAACACGTTGCGAAAGTCATTTTACATTCTAATCGATTTACCTGCTGCGTTAGCTTGCTCATCTGTTGAGATTCCGTTGGGTAATTCCTTAAGCCTTGTCATCGTCATAGAATGATACCCATCACTGTTGCTCTGTTTTCCAGGCGGAGCTTCTTGCCATCCGCGAGGCTTGTTGTTATATTGCTCAAGAACCACTAATCTCCAAGGCCATTGTTTTGTCTGATTGTAAATCAGCCTTGAGTGAACTTCAAAACCCAGCAAGCCGCAATCGTTTCGTCGTTGCCATCCATAAATCGCTGAAAGGACTACGTGACTCAGGCGTTGAAGTGAATCTTGCATGGATTAAATCACACATTGGCATCAACGGTAACGAAGAGGCAGACGAAGCTGCGAAAGCCGCCGCCAATCTCCGCAAGTCTCCAGATTTTGCAAGCATTCCAATCAGTCACATTAAGTGGCTGAATAAGCAAAAGTGCGAAGAAGCAGCCGAACAATTCTATTCGACTCCCACCAAATGCACATACACTAAAAGTCTGCTACCAACTTTCTCCCAAATAAGAGACTACTTAAATTTCGTCACACCCAGATTTGCACTCACACAATTTTTGACGAATCATGGATATCATCGAGAATACCTTTTCCGATTCAAGATCGCTAATACAGACTCTTGCCCGTGCGACGACACGTCTCAACAATCCTTCCAACATCTCCTGACAGAATGCCCACGATTCGCCTCTAAACGCTCCGACCACATAATCATTTGCCACATCCATAAGCTCAACGATCCTTACAAACTCTCAGACGTGGTCTCAAAAGAGGCCACACTTAACAGTTTTAACAACCTACTCACATTCATAGTTTCCGAATTAAAGAACTTCAATAAATAATCCCATCTAAACCAATGTTGACCTTACAGTGTAATCCGATAGCACTGTAAGCTCATTATACACTATTGAGATTAAAAAAAAAAAAAAAAAAAAAAAAAAAGCATCATACCCAACTCATTATAAAGCTACAATTCCCAATAATACCTTGGTATTCCCGTACGATCGCAGTTAAAAATGTAGTAACTTAACATTTGATACTTGTGTTGCATTGCTCTCCTGCGTAGTATAATACTCAAGAGCTCGTGTTATTCCTTCCTTAAACTCTGTTAACTCCTTATACGTTGCTATCGCCAATAAGTTTTACTGAGTAGCACCTGACAGCCTACCCGTCCGTGCATATCAAATTTCATCGACTCCAATGTAAATTAAACCAAATTACAAAGAAAATTTATTTGATAGTAGAAAGTTTATTCATATTGTCCGGTAACGACCTAGAACTTCTAACAGGTCATTGCTTGCTATCTAAGTACAAGTATTCTAAGTCAAAATAATTATCTTCCAGATAAGGTCTCCAGCTGCATCATCAGAATCGTGTCCTCGTGGATCTATTAGCGGCGTATCTGTAATCTGCAACAACGCAAAAAAAATGGCGAGGCAACTATGCAAAACAGAGGCACGGAATGATCGTAATGAGTTTACTTCAAGTGCAATCGCACGAATGTTGCAAACAGTGAAGTCGCAATTGTATTGCATGTGTAAGGTCACGAGTTGCGAGCTAACAAGGCGGAAGATGTACCAAATGTTCTAATTGCAGTCAATTTGATAGCGATGACGCGGCCGTTATGTTCCACGGTCACTGGTGTATTTTTGATGCCACTTGACTTGTTCTATTTTTCATGGTCAATAATGGGACCGCAACAATCTATGGGTATAATTGGGGTGGAAATTTTATGTCGAGTTTTCTCATAGGTTCAAAGGTCGATAACCTAAATTGACTAAAGGGCTGCATTATAGACTGGTTGAAATTCTGTGACTTTATAAAGTGTATGTGTTAGTAAGTACCCTACCTGTATAAGGTCTTATTTGTCGTTATTCAAATAATTATTGCAAGTGAAGTGGGTATTTCATCCTTATTGTTACTGTATAATGATTTGAGTTCGTTTATTTAGCTAAGCAAACATCCTGCTGTTACTCTACACCACGGAACACTAACGAATGATGACAAATTCGGAGAAGCGATGATGAATGATGAACTCTGCTTAGTTAATTAACGAAACTGTATTTTTATTGGAGCATCGTTTTGCCAAAATCAGTAGGTATAGATAGATAGAAGTAAACAATATAAATAAGTGTGTTATTATGATACATTTGTGTCACACACTTTCCTCGTCATTGTGGACTGGACATTGTGGTTATAAACAAAACAAACTTTACCGTATAGGCAGGCAAGCAGTTAAATGTCAACGGTGATGTTGTGGAACGTAGGTGGCGGCAAGGTAGTTTTATACATTACCCAGCGATTTACGTAAGATAAGGTCGGCTTATCACCGAGCGACGTGACGCGACGTAGAAAGCGATTTCAAGAACGATTTGCGCAACATCTCTACGAGAAGTCGGTTCCATTTCATTAACAATAAAGAAACGTCGTACCTATTATTCGATCGTGCAAACAACTTGCAGAAAAAAAGTTAATAGTTTGACCGTTTGCTTATGTGGATGCAACTCTATGAAGAAGTAAGATAGCTATTGCATAAATTGCATTACACACACACGTAGTTGTGACGGGTTCATATATAGGCTAAAATTCCGTCCATTTAATTGCATTTGTTTATCAACGCAACTCTTTACAATTAAAAGACTTCGTTTCAGTTACAGCGTTTGGCATGGAATAGGAGCAAAAATTTAAAGCAATGATTCTAGAAAGTATACGTGTACGTATTTGCCTTGACCTGGTCATAGTGCTCTAAAATGCTTTAACTCAGAAATATAGTAATCCAAAATTATAATCCCCAATCAATCTTCTATCAAAATCGCTAATTCGTTGTAGCAAATGACAAGGTCAAGTTCTATAACTGCCGACTGGCCACATTTGTTGACTAAACGATTTTTTTAAAATAATAATAATAAATTAAAACAGAATTGATTTCTAGTTACTTTAAGGGCCTATATTTTTTTTGCACCTGTTACAGACCCTGTATATGTATATTTTTGCATTATCACCCGCCGTGTAACTTACTGAAAATAACCTAGTGAGGAAAACAGTAATTGGTTTTCAGACAATTAACTACAATATTAAATTACCTTTTGTCTCTGCCGAGTCCGAAATTAATAATTGCGCGGGAAGTTTCACGAAAAACGAATATTGGTATGAGTAAATGTGTGTAAATAGATCGTTTAAAAGCGTTGATTAAAATATTCTCTCAAAATTGGCATTTATCAATGCTTCGAAATAATCATTTGTCTATCGAATATCAATTTGTAAAAACTCAGATAGAGTTCTTAATCATCGTTTTCACTGATAAATTATTATTTGTTTATGCATAATTATCTTCTTAATCTCAATTTCACAGAATTATTTGTTACTATTTATCGTTTTCAGTGATTGATATATTTGTTCAGTTCGAGTTCATAGTCATAATTAAAATCAGTGGTTGCGCTGCAAAGTGGCATTAACATCGGATTAGCTGCAATCTAAAGCGCAGTGGCACGGACACGGACAGTGCACGTCTCGTCATAACATTTGCCACGTAGTAAGACAAGATGCGATACGCCTGACTCGTCGCTGTCGTGTAATGTTGATCCTCATGTCCACGGCTGTCGTAATTGAAGATGCATCTTTCTATAAGTGCGAGAGAGAGGCCGCACGCTGCACCGAGTATTGGAGCTCGTTGCACCGTTGCACCGCAGGGCTACAGACCCTGCTGTAGGCCGGGAGCCGGCTGCTTGTGTGACTCATATTGCTTATTGGTTCATCCGGCCCTCTCGGTAGATATCTTGACACTTTAACTAGGTTTTTATACTTTTTTGTGGGCTGCCACCGCTTGTTCTGTACTACAGAAACAGATTGAAGATCTGTGTGACTGTGCGCTTCTTAGTCTAAAGCCCAAAGGTACTTAATATTAATTAGAGAAACCAATTACGCTGTTGTTACAGGAATAGTCCATTAGCCTTTCCAATGCAGAGAAATCTCTTTGATTCTAAATTAATTGGATGCATCCTTTCCACAATGGATCACGACAAATGCTGCTACTTGCTAATACGAGTTAGATTCTTGGTTAGTATTATTATGTGGGAGAGTCAGCATTAGTGGTTTACTGGATTGCTTCACTGTTTTTATCAGTCGATAATACCTAATGACGTTACACTAACTAGTAAGATATTCTAAAGAAAAGTAATTATCAGCGATTAATATTAATATGCTGATAAAATAGTCGTTTTTGCACTGATTTAAGGTTTCAGATTTTCTAGATTTTTCCACACAACAAAATAGATAGACGGCAAGCGTGCCCGCGCGCCCGAGGGCGCTCTAACTGCATCGCTTATTTATTTTTATGCTTTTTGCTCCACGCATCCCTACTTACTGCAAATGCAAATGGCGCTCGTCTCGTTTACAAAGATGTTTTTATACACTCCACAACCTATTTATTGAAGTGCCCGCCATTACACTGCAATTCTGAACAACATTGAAATTTCAAACATGTCGCCGCACTTTTTATGCGCGTGGTTATTTCTTTTTAATTACTTCATTACATACAAACAATGTTTATGTGCTATCTTTATTATAATCATATTGGTAAAATTGTTTGTACTTGCCTTGTTTGATAGTTGGCCTAATCATGCGTTGTCAACACGCCTTTTTGACTATACATACGAGTACAACTCTTCCTTTATGCATCGAATCTGTATCGATTTCAGCAAACCGTACCTACAGCTCCTATAAAATAATTTGCGAGCAAATAAACGTCAGTTTCTGCAATAAAGTGCGAGTTGCAAGTTGGCAAGCCGAGCTACCTGTATTGGACGCCTTTCTCGATGCTAATCGGAAGGTGATGCGCGTAGGCGTCGCATTTTCGCGGATCAGCCTACGTGTTTGGATCAGTAAGGTGAGTTGTTGACCCGCACTGCACCCTCCAGTCAAACCAGTTCTTTGCAGAACCAGATACACATTCAGGGTTGAGTGGGTCCATACGTCGCATGATACCTTTGAGTACAAGGTTTGTTGTCAAACCTTACTACCGAGGTACATTTGTGAACTATAAAATTCGTAGAAAAATAAAATACATAGCTCAAAGGTAGTAACCCTGTTCTTGGAAAACTAAAACATAATAAAATTGATAGTCACTTACTTTACTTTGATCAAGGAAGATTCGCATTCAAGAAAATCGCTAGTTTGCCCTGCTATATCCTATTTTGTTTTATCACTGCGTATAGTACATAAGTTATGTAACATAACAATTCATTCGAAATAAACCGTCTGAATCCGTCCCTGCAAGGAGTCCGGTACGCAGGCAGTGCGCCTCGTTCGTCCATTGCAACTCGCTCCCAATAAAACAATAGCTCGGGTTATTCCAGTTGTCTCTCCCATTTCAATACCCCCATTAGCCACGTCGGCCGCTATATTGGAAGTGGATACGAAGTTTCAATTAAGTTTTATTACTTAATTTAAGTAAGTTAGTTCGTTTTCTCTTAGTTACGCTTCGTGATCAGCAGCAGCGTACTTTCCGCATTGATGTCTGCTATTTAGCAATATGCCTTAACCACTTATTGATAAAACTTCATTGGACTGTCGACTGTAGTTTCCTGTTTTCTTAAGTCTTGATAAATTCATTATGGAACATTCAGATGATTTTATTCTTATTTCCGACAAATTCAAAGCCATCAGTTGATGCAAATATCAAGTTAGGTAGGTAAGTGTAGCTGTAGTCGATACAACGGTACCGTTTCCTGTACTACTTGCAATCTAATATGAATTGATAAATCCCAACATTAAACGCTGCGTCTAGTCGTGTCCTTCTTCCACAGATATTGTTGCGATAAAAATGTGTTTACTAGGCTCAAGATTTCCTCGGGACTGATGTACCAACTAATACATTTCAAGCTGTTATGAACAGCTACGTGCAGTTGCAAGTTGACTCCCTTATCAGCTCAAGTTGTCGGCGGCTGAATGATGGAACCGGCTCGTTAGTGCACCATTAAGCTATTCCTCACTTAGACTCTATAGCATTTTAAAATTAGAATCCCTCTTGTTATACGAACATAGGGGGGAAAGGATGGAATGTGCATTATAAATTGGGAGGCATAAGTCTGCTGCTCTACAAATTGAGGGTGATGGTTATGTAAAACTGGCATAAGTTTATGAGCAGCGCGATGAGGGAACAATGATGTGCTTAGTTTAGTGGAATTTTGTCTGTGTATATTATGGTACCTCATCAAATAAAATTGTACTAGGTAATCAAGAGTATAATGTTGTTAAAGATAGATAAGTAAAGTAGTAAGTAAAGATAGAAAAGATAGTAGTGTAATGTGTTTTTTTTGGAGCATCCAAGTGAGGCTAGAGCTTACAGTACTTAAACGTTGTCAACTATGAGTTTCTCTGTTAATTAGAGATTATTATCAACGTGTCCCGTTACTGTCGTTGATATCTGGACAGGCGTAGGTTATCCTGCTAAGACGGAGCTGCCCTGCACGCAGCGCGACCACGACACGAATAATAAACCAAGCCACTTCCTGCCCAGCGATAAGCACATGCACACATCCATCACATCACATCACACAACGCTCATCATAACAACTAACGCACACGTACTCATGCGTGTCATAGACTCGGGCATAAACGATACGAGACGCTCGCTTGGGACACATTGTTTGGAATCTTCCTCGTTATGTTTTGTACCCTTTGAATAATGTTATTAATACAAGTGAATCACAATTCATAAATTAAAACAAGCATTAAATATTGATAGCGAAATTACTGAACGGAGGAAACAGATTAGATAACAACCACAAAACATGAGTCAGATTAGCTGGAAAACATCGTTACGTGAGCAGTGTATTTTAAACGATTGGAGCATCGTTCAGACGAATTTGAACGCGATTAGTCGCTGCCGGGCCACTGTTAAATACTTGTTTACTTGCTTGATAGCTGATGGCTTGGTGACTTTGTCTACTTACCTTGAGTCGAGAGTCATTATTTCCTAACGTCATTACTGGGTGACTCATAACCAGCCGCTTGCACCTAAGTGAATACCGAATGACATTTTTCTTAGAAGCGTCATTTAGGTAGATTTCTTGGACTTCGTCACAATATTACGGAAGATATGTTAATTGTTCTGTCCGACCTAGAAAGAAAACAACTATCACTTAGCGGCATACACCCAATCATAATTACTTATATGTTAAAAATAAAATAAAGTTTACCTACCTTGTAGTACAGTTTAAAGTTATTTATCTTTTAAATAGACAGAAAAATAGTACCTCAACTAAACCTGTGAAACCTCAACTCAAATCTGTGATGAAGAGAAACAATACTACAGTGAAGTGTCGAGTAAGGCTATGATTGCCTATGTCTTTGCCACTATTTTCAGGGCTGCACAAAACGAGTCCCAAGGCATCATAGCTAGTTGGTAATGTTTGTATAGGAGTGAGATCAAAGCGTTCAGTTTGTAATGAACGTGGAACAAACAAAAAATATTAAAGCTGACACAAATAATGGGCCATCATAATGACAAACCGAAAAACCTTTGGAAGTTCAGTATCATAAAAAAATATGGCTTGGTGGGTAAAAATTCACTGGAAATACCAACGGTTTTGTTTTTCCATGGTTCTTTGCTTCAATTGCTATTAAGGTTTATGTGCCTTATTTTGGTGTTGTTATATTTTCTTTCATTGAGTTTTTTTTATAAGGGTAACTACATGTTATGTCCTGATGATATCATATATGGAGGACGATGATGAAGGTATGAATGAGGACACTTGTTGACGCCTCGAATGTAGTTTATATTACACTGAAGACCAGTATTGAAGCTACAATCTGCTGGGTAATCTTTTGAGCATTTCCAATCGTTGGGATTGTAGAAAAAACCGCTAACGTATTATTTAGTACGTAAGATAGAGCTGTTGTATCGATGCCCTTGAAGCGGCCAGTCGGCAGTTGAACGTGATGTCTATATCGGTTTATCTACTTTACATAACAAAACTATACCTACCACAAGCATAGAGAATTATTCATTCATTGTGTTGTAAAGATTAGCACCAATATCGACCGAAATCGAAGCGTTTCTCGAAAAATCGCGTATAACTTGTTTGGTCGCTTTATCTACCTACCACAACGGAGTTAATCAAGTAATTACTATCGTAGCGTTATACTGTTTGTATTAAAGTTTTCCGTGGTTCGAGTACTTAAATAACCGTGAATGGTTGTGCAATGGATTATTGTGTTCTATTTCTATTATTATTTCCGGTTCTTATCCTGTTACTTTGTTTCAACGCATTCCAGGGGACGTATAGGCCTGCCTGCAGTGACCTACATGCACATTATTTGAATACCTTAACGATTAATTCTTATCCGTGTTTCACCACCATGATGTTACCTACCTGAAGAATAACGTAGATAATCAATATGGCTCTTTTTGTAACGCTTTCACTAGGGTTTTCACCGAATAAATCCGCTAGATAGTGTGTAAACCCAATATTTCCCAACGTCACAGCTTATTTAGTATTAGCTAACAATAGTTACTTGGCACCGTTTCCCATGCATCTGCTGCCTTCCGCGGAGGCCATCTGCCCACACCATCATCTACGACTGTAATTTAATAAACCTGAAACTG
Organism: Pyrausta aurata; assembly: GCA_963584085.1. Taxonomy (NCBI): domain Eukaryota; kingdom Metazoa; phylum Arthropoda; class Insecta; order Lepidoptera; family Crambidae; genus Pyrausta; species Pyrausta aurata. Next base: position 7,655,070 of record OY757252.1, read on the forward strand.
CAGATGATTCGGGTCAGAATAATTTTACGTTTAGAGACAAAAGTCTGTAAATTATACCCTTAGGTGGGTAATTGGCTTAACGGATGTCGCTACTTAACTTGTACCTAATCCCGGTACTTGTGGTAATAGCTCTCTCAATTCTCTCTGCATTTGTATTTACGTGACGTTTTGCAGTAAGTATGAAATAAGCACGGGTCTTTAGGAAATTGAGTAAGTTACATACGGCTATTCATGTCTCTTACAACAACTACAGGAATTTGCGGCGTAATGTTAGGTTAGGGGTTTCAAGCCACATCGAACATGCTTGCGCTACCTAAATATCACTCAAGATAGCAATACAATTAAGTTTTCTTAAAAACGACAAAAGTCAGTAAGCCGTTTATTCTTTTAAGTTTTTGTTTTTGTTATGAGACGTGGTGAAAAACATGTTGTAAGGAAAGCTCTTGCGATGGTTCTGTGATGCCAGATAAGAAAAAAGGCAAAGGACGGCCTCAAGCCACGTGGTGGACAACCGTTTCCAAGGACATGGAACGAGATCAGATGGAGGAACATACAACCCAGACCACATGTCTTAGCGTCTTTAAACGAGAAGGGCTGACCCCAAATGAAAAGGGAAAAGGCAAAGCAGAAGAGATGCTTTTTTTTAATTTCGGATATTTGCACATTTCTCGTAAACAGGTATCATTGCAAAATGCTGCAATAATCAAAAAAGGTGTTGCGAATTTGCCAAAATTATACCACAGTCGAATAAGGGTACAAGCAAGAACAGGTTTCGTGGGCCGCTGCTAGCCGTAACGAGGACGCGATGACACATGTCTAACGGTAATTCGATTTTTACACCGTCTGTACGCTGCGCATATGAAATTAGTATCTGCAGTGAAGGAAAACCACACGACCTATATTAATTGAAATCATTACCTTGTTATAAAGGTGACGACACATAAACACCGAGTTTATTCGCTTGAATCATTCAAGAACACACAGCGACCCGGCTTGGCACACCTAATACCGGTGAGAAAAATCATGAATGGCTCTACGTTGTGATTGTGAAATAGCATATTCAAATTAATTAGCATGCAACTTCATAACATTCGTAACACATTTAATTTTTCTAGTCATTATGCAAATCTAATCGATAACGAGTTTGTTATGCAAATTACTCAATAGACAGAAAAAAACCAGTCAGCTCGTTCCCGTTACCGTTATAAAGGAAGCGATGGTCGTAAAATCACGAAAGTAACTACCGAAGTGTCGATACTTTCTCAGATAACTGGTAACATAAGTAGGCCTTTAAGTGTCAGTATAGATAGGTATAAATAGGCGATCCGTGACATGAGAGGAGATTGACGTAATCTGAGGTGCCCTAAGTCGCTTAGACCGTTGGAGGCGGCAGTGTCTGGCTCGCCTGGTGTCGCAGACAGATAATCCGTCTTGTAACAGGTTCCTCGGTGTATGTTGTAAGAGTCAGCCGCATTATAATATTAAACATGCGCTCTGCAATGGCGAGTGCTTTCAATTGATATATTTTCGTAACCGGTTGTCGTTTTCATAACACGTTCTGTATGATTCTCGAACGAACTCTTTGCTAGCAAAATGTTATGAGCAAATGAAGTCGCACTGATTACTACATGCATAGCTGTTATGGTAAAGATTTTAATTCTCATTTCTGGGATCCTTGTTTTTTACCAGCGTCAGTAAAGTATGATAGTTTATAGTGGGTGCGCAGTGATCGCACATTCACGGAGCTGATAAACGTATAATATAAGGCGATTCTCGCAATGGGTGTCCCACTTCAGTAAAGCGAAGGCCAGAAGTCAATTTGGGGCGAAGTACGAGCTGCTGAGGCTGCGCGCGATTCGCTCCCCGGCCGTAAATGTCACGCGCACTGTCCCCACACAATCGACTTACATAATGGAGCGCAACAATGAAGCAATATATTATTACTGTGTGCATACTGCTGTTAATGAGATGAACATGGATATCTACTTGACTCCAAAATTAAGAATGTTAGGTTTTTTCATCATTCTTACCCTCTAGCCAGGGAAATAATAATCGTTTTGAAGTTAAGGCAGCTGAGAGTGCATTTAGCCCATTATCTCGCAATGAGGATATTTCCTGTTCGCACTGGTTATTTATAGTGCCATTCTTGTAAGCTTAATGTAAATTGATTGGCATGCTTTTTAACGTCTAGAGCCCGCGCTGGTATTTCGAAGGTAATGGGTGCCGCACTGACGTAAACCGATTCGACGGACGCGGACGTGGGAAGCTCACAGAAATCCTTGCTCTTGCGGCAAATGGCTTTCGGGTGTATCGAGACTATCTTACGCCACTCCCATTCTTCACCAATTAAACCATTACATAATCCATCAAAAAATTTTATACGCAGTTGCAGCAGCACGCGTAGAACAAACGAAACGAATGCGTCAGTTGCAAAATAAATGATAAAAAATCTCACGCTACATGATTTCTTTCATTAAAGTCGCGATATTGTTTATTATCAACAAAGGTCGTCTGAATGAAAACAAAAAGAACGTAGAGAGTCATTGTATTCGAACAAAGCGTGTGAGCCCCGAGTTGAAAGTGTGCGTCTGGCAGCGGCTAAACTCGGCAACAGCCGGGTAATGAACGGGGATCTGCAAATGATTCGTTGAAACATGCGAAAACTGTCATGTTGCCTAATAAACAGCGGGCTGGCTGTGGATATTGATTGCCTTTGCCAGCAGCGGCCGCCCTACATAGTGGACAGGCGCGCTGCAAGTGTACCAGTTGTAATGGCTGTTGAAGGTGTTGCTTGTAGCTCATTGTCCGGACCGCTCCGACTTGTCGTCACTCAAGCGCGTGTCGACTGCCGACTTACGCCCTGTTGCTGGCGTGTCGAGTGCATTACAGGCAATAGTCGATAAACAGCCGGTTTATGTAGGCGGCTGCAATATGTAGTTGACAGTTAATGGTAATTAATAGCAGTAACCACGTATTACATAGTCTCATCTCATTTCAACGCTACAAGATCTACTTAATTAGTATAAAACAATGGAATTGTTTTAGTGTCGTATCACGCTGAAAAATATCTTCTGCGTTGTATATAACCGAGAAAGAAACTTCAAGGCTAACTGTATTGACTTTTTATAAATAAATACAAAACAAGAGACCTTCAAAAGAACCTACTTAGTTGGAACTTAAGCGAGTGTCTTGCTTTGAAATCTAAATGACAATGGTATTAGTTCATGAAAAATGCATAGATAGAGAATTTCGGGCCAACATAAATATGCATTATCCTTTTTAATGATACCGCGGGCCGCAATCGGTGAGGCGGTCAGCGCGCCCGGACATTAGCATAATCCGACATTATGGCACTCACCTTATACTACACTGAAAGGGATTGCACGAACAAGGCGTGCTTCATTACGCCAGAGCCTCGACGCCATAATGAACACGAAATGAAAGAATATGCATCTGCGAGTGCTTCGAGACACCCAGCTCACGACGCTCCACCAGGATTTATATTTATGGTGCCTGTAGATTACTCGTACATACGAGGAAAAACTTTCAAGTGTTTAGTTTCTAAATATAAATGTAGGTTGGGTGCGTGTTTGTTTGCGTAGACCATGAGCAGCTATTTATTTTCATTTGGCAGCCGTGGCAAAGTAACGATTTCACATCTGTGATCGTTTCAACATTTATTGTACAGCGTCCTCATTTCATCCCTACAAGTGTCCTTCTTTTCGTGCAACGAACACTATGTTATTCGGTACTCATATCGAAAATCTAGTTGTAGAGGTAATATCACCACCTCGAATATTTGGTCCCAAAATTGTTTGATTATCACATAACGAAATAAAAATCTTTGTAGAGTTAGCTCTACCAAAATTATTATAAACTGAAATACGCTAGAAACCGCGAATAGAATTAGTCTGATTAAGTTCGCTAAATTGTGTCCTAAATGTCGATTAGGTCACCGCATTTTCTGACTGGGGCAGATGTGGTGTCACGTCACAGAATAATAATATCACGTTCAACATTATAGGTCATGTGAAATTTTGAATTTGTTATGGTATGGTAAGTAGGCACACACACATTCAACGCAGAGTATATTTTCAAGCCAAAATCTTTAGTATGTACTTACATAGCCTTGTTTTGTATAAAGTCATTATTTATTATTTAGAAAGAGAAAATAAATAATAATTTTTGTTGCACAAGTACTTATATTATCTTGATCGAATATATGCCTGCCTATGTAGGTACAATAAATCGCATTGAAAGTATTATAATTTATTACTAATTAACTTGAGTGAATTCTGAGTTGGTGATTTTGCTTATTTAAATGTACTGCTATACATTTGTTAATCACGACTGCGTCTGACTTAGGCACAACAACACAATACGCCAGTTTAAATGCTATTTGAATAGTAATACAATCAAGCCCTTGAAGTTCGAAAACACAGCGCCTTAGAAATTAGTTTTCAATTAATCATTTCGATAAGCTCGCAATGATTGATAGAGGCGAATTGTTTGGCGTCAGCCGTTCAGCGTCTGCTGAAGTGGAGTAGTGGGCCGGATTAGGATAAACCGAGTCAATGGCCGGGTCACTCGGCTATTTGCGGCACGCCCCGCCCCTCCTTCCGTCCCTGGATAAACTACCCGCGACCGACTAATTTTGGACACAAATCTGTTGACATTGTCATGAAAAATTGTGCGCTTCAAAGAACCCGGTTGTTGTGTTCATTAGTGTAACCAATTATGGGAATTGACGCATTTATGACACAGTTACTATAATCGTAAATGATTAAAATATCAGAAGAATACTACAACTAAGAGAAACAAACGTGAAATATATATTTAAATTACAAAAAGTGAGCATGCCCATGTTTGCGTAATGACTCAAGGTTACTCAGTCAATCGGATTCATTTGTTTTTGGAATCTGAAACCGTGACAATCAATTTGCATTTAACTTTCAAACTGTCTTAAATTTTGTACCGACCACCGCTAATAATCTCGAGTGCTCCATCATGCCCAAGGTACGAATATCGGGCGACAGATACCGTGGAGTTAGGCGGTGTTTAACTATGATTAATTAACTCATTTATGAAGCTCTGTTTATTAGACAGCGAGCCAGCCGCCCCCGCGCCCGCGCCCCGCTCGCCCTTAGCCGCCCGCCCAAATAAACAGTAGCCACGGACTAGTGATGTAATTTACGATCGACGAGATGACTTCTTAAATCGAAGTAGATATACGATTAAAAGAAAAATATATTCCACTATGATGTTTATACTCCATTTTGTCTTTGCTAGTTCAACATTGTAAACAATCTTTTTGTTACTTTTAATATAATCTCAGCAAATAAAATTAATTTACTATTTAAAAAGATCTCAGCGTCGAACGATGAATTAGCTTTGTATGTTGTAAGTTTTGTGTTTATCTTGTTTTAAAATGAAAATATTTGCTAAAGAGAAATATTTAGAGTGTTTACAATAATCTACTAGTGAATTGAAACGGACTTTATATGATCTTGCGTGAACCTCGCCTTCGATGAAAATTGTTTACCTTCTGTAAATCAAATGGTTCCTTTGTAAATTAAATGATCAAACGATATGTTTTAAAACCCTACTTTAACTTGAAAATAATAAAATATAAGATACAATTTTCTTCTTACGGGTTATCCTATTAGTTAGTAGCCTTGTCCATTAAAGTATATACTTACCCACCTTTTAACTATCGTTGAAGCCCACCACTACTTTTAACGCCAGCATGGCATAGCATGCATGCTACCGGCATTATCGTCACGTACACCATAATAATTTATTACCCTCACTTTTACATGCAAGTTCAAATCGTCGATCGTTATTTAGCTTTTCATATTTTAAGCTATTTACCGAGGAGAAAGCTCGTAAATTATGGAGTTTTATTTATCGACGTACCGTTTACACGTTAGACTGTTATCGAAATAACAAATTACCGTAAACGCAACGAACGAATGAAGATATGGATGCTTCAAAAAATGTGTTGTGTCGACAAGTAGACTATTAGGGCGCTCGTAGATAAGGAGGTCGACGACCTGTCAAACAAAGAGGTCTTTAAAATATCAGGTAGACGATGATACGGCGATATGCACTCTAATAAATGGATAAGCCTCTTTAGAAAGGATCGTTGGACAGAGCGCGTAACGCTTTGTTGTGTTGAGTGAATGCCACTTGTGTTGCTGGGACATGGGACAGGTAATTACGTCTGCGACTCGTTTAAATTCATTTAATTTTAATGTCGGCCAGTCCGGAATTATCCTGATCATCGACCATGGCATCACTTTACTTACTTATAATAGGCGAATCAGTACATACCTACTCAAAACAGTATGTTGTCTAATGTATTTAAATATGCCTGTCTAAAAGCTGAAAGTTTTTATGAGTCAATTCACAAACTTCTAGTCTGGTAAACTCTTATCTGACCGAACCTAGCAAATTTATTTACAGTTGCCTCACATAAGCAAGATTTACTATACAGATGCAAATTGAGTAATAATATTTGAATGTGAATTGCCTGAATAAAGTTGCGCGAAATACTAATAAACATTTTCTGAGCCATTTCTTGAATGGGGTCTAAAATTTCAATGAAATGGTCTGGCTCCACTGACCTGAACGAGAGAAAGCTCTCTGGGAAAACTCATTAAGGCGGTCAAATGTTCCCTTTGCACCTAGAAGTTAAGGTTAGCTTTTTGTTCAGGTTACTTTGTGGAGCTCCTTCGCCGTTGCTCATAGATTTTTATTTCCTCGCCAGAAACTTGGTTACTTGCTGGATTTTTCATCGCGAAGAAAAATATGGAAAGTCAATATACGAATAAAATTTTCACAAACTTCGGCTGATTTAAAATGAAGCTTTGTGTTACTTCCCTCTAATAACTGAATTTATTATGCCACCGACTTTCAAATGGAGCTACTGTTGTTTTCAGTAGCTGCTAATCAGTGGTCATGTTTATAGTTGGCCTTAGCGATAAAGGTAGTCATTTTGATCGTATCATAACTTAAATACTAGCTGAAGTGATTTCAACAATAACGAAAAATTTTGGTAATTAAAAGCGTAATATCACTAATATTTTATTGTATGGTTGTTAAAGATACCCGTAAATTTGAGAGATATACGGTTTGCCTGCTAGCAATGCCAGCTATAAGTTCATATACAGGGTGAGCATTGAGTCGTTGTCGACAACTACATACAAGGAAGCTTTCACTACAAGCGCCACTACGTAATTACTCGTAGAGACGCATCGAGATCGCGGGAATTCGTACAAGGAGGGGACATAATGACGCATTGTTCTAACACAATCACGCCTATAATGAAGACAGGTCCTATTTCCTAACAATATCGATTTACCCTAGGTGTTATGGCGATACAACCGCTGTTTCCCCACATAACTGCCACAGGACAGGTTGTCAGACATTCAACACGGAATGTTGATAAACTAGTCGAGGGCTAGAACAATGCTTTGGCTTTAGTGTTGGTTGCTTAAGAAAAACTATCTTACCGGGCAAGTGCAAGCACTATATATCATTATTCATTCTACGCGTTCACAGGTCCAATAAATATGGTAACGTTGACGCTCGACCACATTTTTCAATTCTAAAAACTCATTTGCAGCTTATTGTTTTCAAGAGGGCTATAAAAAAGAAAAGAACTTCTTCATCGCTTTTTAAAGAAGATCATTATTAACAAACCTCTATTTTTAATATAAATTACCACAAAACCTTCTGTTGCACGTTGTAGGAAGTATAAGTATTGCACATAACGTTTAATATATTGTATTTATTTTGCTACAAACACCGGTTATCTACAATTAAGTTGAGCATAACGTATGTACGAGTATTTTATAATAACGTAGAGAGACAGGCTTGCAACGTAAGGTCGGCGACGCAACGCGGAAAGTGTTATAATAAGTATAATGTAATCAGTCAGATATCAAACGACTGCCGGGAGTCGCATAATAATAGAATTTCTATTGTGTCTCGTTCACACATACTTGACGAGTTAATATAATATTTATAAATGTACTAGATCAATATCAATGATAATTGCTTCTCAATTAGCATATTTCTTCATTCGGTTGTATATAAAAATATGAATATTATAGCTGAGAGTCGGTGTGTATCTGTATAAGGCTTTAACAGGAGACGGAGTGGGCGGCGGGCGGCCGTGAGCAGGCAGTAGTATGATTAGCCAGCCTCGCCCGCTCTTGCGACACGATACCTACCTAAATAATTACCTATTATCATTTAAATATTGTTCATAATTTACTCGTTATAGCATTTTCAGAGTATGTATACTACACTTATTTTTAACAAGCGCAACCTACTTAGCTAAAATGCCTTGTGGAAAGCGCATTTTTGATGCTGACAAGTCCGAACTCCGTGCTGAAGCTCGACAAACAAAACTTTGGTTGAACTTTTGTTGGTCGGACTTTAGGAGTGCTTTGAGTGCAATCAAGTAGTTTTAAGTTCTCATAAGTCCTACACAAGTAAGAACCATATTATAAACAGGATGTAAAAAATCTTAATTGTATTGATTCTGAATCGTACTTTTTTACATCCTGTATAATGATCTAAATATAACACTAATAATAAGTAAATAAACATCAGTCCACAATTCCACATGAATTAATTGCTGCTAGGTATGCAGATAAAATAAAATGCGTCTACATTATGTTCATCATGGGCTTCGCAATAAATTGTGATTCTGATGAAAAGGATTGAACAGTTAATAACTTTACATCCGTTATCAAGTTTTTGTTTGAATTAATTAACTGGTGATGGAGAGTTTTTGTGCGATCTTCCTTCTTCGTAGATTTACGGCTGAGTGTTAAACCTATCAATCATAATTCAAGTTAAGAATACAGAATCTGTGCAGATAAATCCTTGCGTGCTATAGTTGAAATAAATACCATTGAACCTGAGGAATATAATACTTTATCAAGTATTGGTTTTGGTTGTTACGCGCATTTAGTTTAAAATACAGAGTGTAAAAAAAGTACGATCCAAATTCAAGGATACATAAAAATAATACAGGTAAAATAAAAAAATAAAATAAAAAAAAATGGAAAAATATTTTTTTTTCAAGTTTTTGCAGCCTGTATAAGAAAGAATAACAGTATTAATAAGATAAAATGTCAACGGATCCCTAAAATACTACACAGGGTGTAAAAAAGTACGAGCTAAATTCATGGGAGTGGTTAAGAGGTCGCGTCCAGAAATCAGGTTTTTTTTTACAAAATTTTCTTGATTATATTTTTATTTTTCCTGTATACAATTCTCGATTGACAACAACCCCCTTGAATTTGACTCGTACTTTTTAGGGTTCCGTAGCCGAATGGCAAAAACGGAACCCTTATAGTTTCGTCAAGTCTGTCTGTCTGTCTGTCCGTCCGTATGTCACAGCCACTGTATTCTGAAACTATTAGCATCACACCGCTGAAACTTAGTAGGTAGGTGTATCCTGTTTACCGCTTTCCGATTCAGGTACAAAAAATAAAAAAAAAGATATTAAAAGGATACATGAAACTTAAACCAAAAAAAATGTTTTTACTCAAACCCATACGTGTGGGGTGTCTATGAATAGGTCTCATAAAATGACATTGAGGTTCCTAAAACCATTTTTTCTAAAAGGCTAACGTTTTAGAGATGGACGCTTCCAAAGTGGTAAAATGGGCGTCCCCCCCATCTAACTTTTGAACTAAGGAAGCAAAAATTTTGAAAAAAATATATGATATAGATCTCAACAAAAACTTTCAACGAAAATTGGTTTGAGCGAAATCGAATCAGTAGTTTTTGAGATATAGCACATTATTATGAACCGCAAATATAACTTTGTCTTTCATACAATCACTATGAAAAACAAAGTTATGTTTGCGGTCAATATAATATTGTGGTACTTTAGCTAAGTAGAAGTAAGAAAGAATCCCTAATTCAGTTAAAGTTGGCACGGAACCCTCAGTGCGCGAGTCCGACTCGCACTTGCCCGGTTTTTTTACACCCTGTATATAAGTAATAGTTACTTAGGTTTGAAATTAGGTATTAAATTATTAGGTTTAAATTAGAATATTCGAGATACTATCCTGTATAATCTTGTTTATGGTGTGCAATAAAGTATATTTTTTAATTTAATTTGATTAATAAAATCAGAGATATGTTACTTAGTTGTGACTTTGTGAGTATTTCCCAGGATTCATTCTATAAGGTCAAATCATTTTAAGTGATAATATTTTAACAGTGTCTTTGCGTACATCATAGAAACAGGATACAATCATTATTTTTTGGAAAATCGGGATTTTAATTTTAATTATACTTTGTGCTTCATCCTCGAGATTAGAAGAACAATTGTAGTTTCGCGCAGGAACTCGCTAATCTGACACTATAGTTTAAAATAACATAAAATTTTTAAAAAGAACAACGTTATTTTTAACGATATTTTTATAAGTAGTATTTTATTTTTATACCGACTATGGCAACACCGAACCCGTGGTAAAACGGTCAGTCGGCTTGGACCTCATTCGTGTTTCAGTGCTCCGCTAGTCGACACGTCTCTCGTTGCGTATAGTTATCATGCCGAAACGACGCCATGATGATGAAGATAGCGACGAATATATCACAAGAAAAATGAAAAAACTTGAAAAAAAGCTGCGAAAACGAAAAAAGCGGTCCCTACGTATTGTAAGCTCCAGTAGCGGCGATTCAAGAAATAGTATCCTGGCCTCGCCAGTGCCGTCAATAACCGAAGGTAATTGAATATTTTTTTATCTTAAGTTTACTAGAATATGGCATTAATAAGTTAAATAGTAAAATGCAAAGAATTAACGTAGCATACTACCCTCTTTATGGTAATATATTGAGATTACATAAAACTTTTTTGTTTCTATTGCAATAAGATACTAACTGTACAAATACTGGCACGTCCATGTCGTTACCTCATTAAACGACTATGCCGGTGAATAATTTTGTACAGCCTTAAAAGTCCATATTCAGTAAAAAGAATTTTCCTTAAATTTTCTACTACGAGATGAACAAATACTTAGCATTACTGCTTTGTAAGTAATTTTGTTTTCGTGGTTACCACTTAATTCAAAGTGAAGGTGCAAAATAATAAAATAATCTTATTTTATGCACTTGCAGATGGCCACGTACCGCTGATAGCGGATCCTATTGAGCTGAATGAACAGCTCGGCCTACCCACACTCAATGTGGATCTCGAGCCTGCCTCAGGACCGTCTACATCGGCAGACACGGAAGAATCTCCACTAGATGAGGAGATTCTTCAGTTGCTAGGCGCCTCCCCATCGAAATCGAAGAAGATGGGAGAAAAAATTCAAAAAGACATTGCTCTCCGATGGGAGCATATTGCAACCTCAGGCCTTTCAAAAGAAGCTCGAAAAGATCTTCTTGAGAAACATTTAGTGCCAGAAAACTGCCCCAAACTAGCTGCTCCGGTTCTTAATGCGGAAATAAAGGCCGCCTTATCAGACACAATGATTGGCAAAGACAAAGCCTCTGAGACAAGACAGAACCAAATAGCAGCCGCTATCTCCTGTATTGGTGAAGCCCTCACAAAGATAGTTAATGCCGAAAACAAAGACCCTTTAATCATAAAACCTCTACTTGAAGGTGCCCAATTGTTATGCGATAGTCAATTTAATGAATCTGAAAAGAAGGAGCCTTATTTGCGCTACTATAAAAAAAGATATTAAAGGGCAACTTTATGAAACCGCAATAGATAGCCACCTATTTGGTGAGAAATTGGCTGAGACATTAAAAGCTGCAAAAGCTATCAGTAAGTCTGGGTCAGAAATCAAGGCCGCTAAGCCAAAACCTGGAGCGTCACGAGTACAGACTCGTAATTTAAACTCCAAACCTCAGCTGGCAATCAGCAGGCAGCCAGTCTCGAGGAGGCAGAACCCTGCTGCATACCCACCAGCGCAAGCCACAATGCCGACATATGCCCAACAACAACAGCAATTCTACCCGGCTCCGCCACCGCCACCGGCTCTGCCTCCTCCGCCACCGCCACCGCCGCCGCCACAGCAGCAGCCGCAACAACAGCGATCCAGGCAACGCCCGTACCAGCGCCGTTAGACACGGTACGTTGCTCAGGTAGGCTTTCTCTTTTTTATCCCCAATGGTGTCAAATCACGAGTGACCCAACTATATTGTCGTGGGTGCAAGGTTACACTATACCTTTTTATAAGCCGGTTGTTCAAACGTATGTGCCTAGGCTACCTAAGCTAACAGAACCTGAGATTGCTTATCACAAAGAAGCCATAGATGATCTTTTAGAATCTGGTGCGATCTCTGAGTGTTTACCATGCGAAGATCAATTTTTATCTAGTTATTTTTTGATTAATAAGAAAAATGGTAAATCACGCTTTATTCTGAATTTAAAAGCTTTAAATAAGTTTATTAAAACCGAGCATTTTAAGCTTGAAGATCTTAGGACAACTTTAAAATTAGTCTCCAAAGATTATTTTATGGCTTCTTTAGATTTACATAATGCATATTTTTTGATTTTGGTAGATGAATCCTACCGTAAGTATTTACGGTTCCAGTGGTCAGGGAGAACTTTCGAGTTTAATGTTTTACCTTTTGGCCTTAGTACGGCACCTTATGTCTTTACAAAAATACTCAAACCAGTCATGTCAGTACTAAGGTCACTAGGGTACCTGTCAACCATTTATTTGGATGATATTTGCTGCATCTCACCAACTTATATGCAATGCTTAGACAATATTTCTCAAACAAGGAACTTGCTCGAGTCCCTAGGCTTTATCATAAACGAGGAAAAAAGTTGTTTTACTCCATCTCATAAATGTACTTACCTTGGTTTTGTAATTGACACAAAAGAACTCCACATTAGCTTAACTAATGAAAAAAGAAATAATATTTTATTAGAACTTTTGAAATTAAGACACGTGCAGCGCTGTTCAATTCGATATTTTGCCCGTGTAGTAGGTCTACTAACCTCCGCTTGCCCTGGTGTACAGTTTGGCTGGCTCTATACAAAACAACTGGAAAGATGTAAATATCTTGCCCTATTACAATCAGATGATAACTACGATTGCTATATGAACGTACCGTTTTCTTTAAAGGACGACATTGAATGGTGGATTAATTCAATTAAGACCGCTATTAATCCCATAAGGGAAGATAATTACATCTTTGAAATTTATTCTGATGCTAGCAAAACTGGGTGGGGGGTAGTATGTAATGGGCAGACCGCTAACGGCCAGTGGAGTTCTGAAGAATGCACTAAACACATAAATTTTTTGGAGTTATTAGCCGCCTATTTTGGTTTGCAAATATTTGCATCCAATATGAGTAACTGCCAAATTTTGTTACGGATTGATAATACGACTGCTATATCGTACATCAATCGTATGGGTGGAATCAGATTTCCCCATCTCAATAAATTAACTAAAAACATTTGGACATTTTGTGAAAGTAGAAACATATTTGTATTTGCGTCATACATTAGGTCTAAAGATAACGATATAGCAGACGCAGAATCAAGAAAACTCCACCCTAATACGGAATGGGAGCTTACAGAGCAGGCATTTAAATGTATTGTTACTAGATTTGGTAACCCTGACATAGACCTTTTCGCAACCAGATTAAACAAAAAGTGTCCTATATATGTGTCCTGGCAAAGAGACCCCGGTTCATTTGCTATAAATGCGTTTACCATAAATTGGAGTTCATTAAATTTTTACGCGTTCCCTCCGGTTTGTATTATTGCGAAGGTGTTACGAAAAATTATAACAGACAAAGCGGAAGGTATCCTTTTAGTCCCTTATTGGCCTACGCAGGCTTGGTTCCCTCTATATAATAAACTTCTTGTATCAGATACCATTATATTTGAACCTGCATCTAAAGCTTTAATTTCTAACCCTAACAGCGCAACAGCGTTGCCGCAACCCAGGCTTATGGCCGGAAGATTATCAGGGAGGCGTTTTCAAGGAGAAGTGTACCAGCAAACGCCCTAGATATCATTTGCTCCTCACTGTCAAATAATTCTATTGCTCAATATACAGTAGCTTTCAAGCGTTGGTTTAGTTTTTGCGACTCCAATTATATCGATTATTACGAAGCATCTATCCCTAATATAATGTATTTTTTAACGGATGTATTTAATTCAGGAGTACAATATGGGACACTTAACAGTTACCGGTCCGCATTATCCTTAATTATTGGACAAAGAGTAGCATCTGATGATCGTATTAGCAGATTGTTTAAAGGCTTCTATAGACTTCGTCCTCCCTTGCCCAAATACAAAGTTACTTGGGACACTTCTATAGTTCTTGATTATTTGACAAACCTGTATCCAAACCATGAGCTTCTGATCGATGAACTAGCTAAAAAAACTGTTACCCTTTTAGCACTTATTACAGCTCATCGAGTCCAAACCCTAGCGTTAATTAAATTAAACAACATTCGTCGTTGCTCAAATAAGATTTGTATTCAGATAACAGATTTGATTAAAACATCTCGAATAGGTACTCACCAACCATGCCTTAGCATTCCATTTTATGAAGCAAAGCCAGAAATTTGTCCTGCAAAATCATTAATAAGTTACATTGAGATGACCAAGTCATCAAGAGGCAATATAGAACATTTATTTATTAGTAACAAAAGGCCCTACAGAAAAGTTACTAGTCAAACCCTGAGTAATTGGATTAAATACACCTTACACGAAAGTGGAATTGACACTTCCTTATTTACGGCCCACTCCACCCGGCATGCTAGCACCTCCGCTGCCAGTAGACGCGGAGTGAACATTGACTTAATTAGAAGCACGGCCGGTTGGAGTGGATCCTCATATGTATTTGGTAAATTTTATAATAGATATGTTGAAAGTCAAAACCCAGATGATTTCGCCTTATCCATATTAAGTGATAGGTAAATTTACTTATGTGTTATGATATTGTTGATCCACAAACGAGATTATGTATCTGTCGAATGTTTTTAACTGGAAATATACTCAGAAATTATAATTATTTCTTAATAATTATGTAACCAATAAATAAAGATCAATGTGATTTAAGTAATTGACTATTTTAATTAAATAATATTCCGTAATCTTTCAATGTCTACAATTGTTCTTCTAATCTCGAGGATGAAGCACAAAGTATAATTAATGATTAAACGAACTTACCTTAGTGAAGTTCTATCATAATTATACGAGGGCTTCATCCGAAGAGATTAGAACCCACCACGCCCCAAACAAATTCCCACAACCACGAAATATTATTTAAACATAATTACACAATAATAACAATCAGCAATAACAAAAAACATTTATTTTTTTTGTAATTGCATAGTTAGTGAAGTATGATTAATTGTTTTTTTTAGGTGTTACTTTCAACTAAATGAGGTCCAAGCCGACTGACCGTTTTACCACGGGTTCGGTGTTGCCATAGTCGGTATAAAAATAAAATACTACTTATAAAAATATCGTTAAAAATAACGTTGTTCTTTTTAAAAATTTTATGTTATTTTAAACTATAGTGTCAGATTAGCGAGTTCCTGCGCGAAACTACAATTGTTCTTCTAATCTCTTCGGATGAAGCCCTCGTATAATTATGATAGAACTTCACTAAGGTAAGTTCGTTTAATCATTAATTATTTTCCTTAACAATGGCAATATCATTTTTGAAAACAGCACCCTAACAATTAATAAAAATTACTACGTCATCGGCATCGCCTCTCTTAATTCAATGCCCTAACTTTCTTTTTCTCTAATCTTAACCTTGATTAATAAAAAAATGATATCTGAAAAAAATAATTATCTTAGTCTTCAATTTTCTCGAAAACTAGCGGGTAAAAACCTATAGTGTTTTCTACAAAAAATGATTAATTTATTGTGCTGAATCGTCCCTATAAATATTATCACTTAAAACGAGGTGACTTTATATATGGTCTCATTTTTTTATCTTACTTCCTAATTAACTACATGGACATACTAAAAGTACCTAATGTAAGTTTCTGAAACCAGAAACGCTCAAATTCGTTGCGTGTGCACATTGAATCTGTCAAATTAGGAAACGTTAAATAACCGCTAAGTGAACATAAACAGTTATTCTCCCAATGCTAAACGACACGACCGGTTAATTCACCAGCTGGCTTACTTTTCAATCCTTTTACAAAGGTTTCTTGGCTTGCATCGATTTCAAAATGTTTGTAAATTATTCGAAAATGAGTGAACAGTGACTAAGCGTTACGTACTTTTTTTTAAAATGATGTAACGGAGTTCATTCTTAAATCTTAAGCAACGTATAATGCTTCAACTGTGTATGCGGATAAGTATTTGGTTATCTTTTCCATGTAAGCATTATATTTGCACTTCTAACTGTCCATATATTTTTGCTCGATTTTGTCCTATAGGAGTGCGTGCAAGTGCGCTTCTTGGTATGATGGCATGGAAACCTACTAAAGGATCAGTTAAGCAGCGTTGGCGATAGCTCCTCTCCCGACCCTCGGGGTGAACGATCTGACGGGAGTCGACGACACAGCGATAATTACTGTCGCGTAGTAGTGGCCCTCCGAACCCAGACTCCTTGACAACAAACTTTGCTTCTATTCTATTCAGCTATTAGCATACGTTATACTTCCTTTACAGCCCTTACCTCTATTATTATCTATTGTTGCGCTAAGATAAGAATGATTTCAGCACGTGACATACAGACGTCATCATCACTTATCGTCTTCGACTAGTAGCTAATTAAGATTGCACCAGAGTGATGCATCAACTTGATACTTTGTTGTGTTGGTTATGGTTTTAGAGCTGTCTCTACCGAACCCTACAAAATTACAATATGACTTGTCGTCACGACACACCGCAAAGAAAACAAAACACGTACACTTTAGAATGGGAACTGAATATGCAGCACAGAATACCTTCACAGATATAGTGCTGGATGTTTGTATACCTAGTAGCTCACGGCTGTATGTACATCTTCGAGTGCTATGTGACCATGATTTACCATAGTTATGAAGCTCGATCAAACTCAAAGCTGTGTTGAAAACAGGTTGAAAAAAGAAAGAAAACCTTTAGTACCTACTTAGACTACTGCCACAAAATAAAGACAGTACTACTGCACTGCAATGACGCGAATAGGTAGGTACATGAATTAGCGCAGCCTGACCTTTGAGTCAGATATCAGATTATCATCGTCTTGATTTCACTAACTCCTGACTTAAATATACTTTTCGCAATGGCCATTTACGAGGTGAAAGTAGTTCTCCCTAATGTCGATCGACGGTAGCGGCTGCCAGGGCAAAGGTTAACGATGTATTAATATTACCAGCCTATACGTAGCTTTCAAGGCGAGACGTTAAATATTCAGCAATGTGATCCTCTAGTGGCATTCGCAATACGGTTATATATAGTTTCTTTTAGGCATATTTATCCCATGTTACGGCACGGCCTATAGTCATATACCTACTTATAGAAAAGTAAACTAAAGAAGACTGTCACTTTTTGGAAGTCAGCGTCGTGGTATGAGTTCCGCTGCTACGATTTATGCTGCGGGTGCCTTTTCAACTCGAGTAGTCTACCCAGTTCTGCATGTATTTTTAATGTTTTTTTTCTCGGTCGAATAAATGAATTTTCTTTATTTCTTTCTTTACTTTTCATAATATTATAATTATAATTTCAAAACAGTAAATAGCATCGTAGTTTTTCAGATCCGATCAGAAGTCAGATCAGACGACTCTATCCAAAACCCAACCCTATTTGAGGTCAAATAAAATGTAAACACCCTAAGACAAATAGTCTACTCAGTGGTGAGATAGGGTTTTTAATCACGTAAAGTGTTGCGACATTATCCTTTCCACGGATGCCTGATCACGGCGAGTCACGCGCATCACACTGATTGATGCAGCGGAGACATACTTTAGCACGCAGGTGGATCCGTCCATGCGTGCGTCAGTTTTGGGCTTCAGTAAAAATA
The DNA here is from genome assembly GCA_963584085.1 of Pyrausta aurata. Lineage (NCBI taxonomy): Eukaryota > Metazoa > Arthropoda > Insecta > Lepidoptera > Crambidae > Pyrausta > Pyrausta aurata. The sequence goes on from OY757252.1 coordinate 7,673,045, forward strand.
AAAGATTCGTAAAAGAATAGCATCTGTTTCTGTTATGTTTAAATAATACATAGTAAATCACTTGCTGACTCTACGCAGTGCCGAATTTCTGACTAACGTAGGTAAATGGAACTGCAATAAAAATAAAAGAGTGTCAATGAAATTACGGAAATGCGGCAAAAATAATGTTGCCATATTTTAGGAGGTGAATGTGACCATCAATACATACTACTTTTACTATGGGGTCATGGATGAATCATACAAATCAGTCTGCTACACTGGTATATTACACATACATTATCAATTTAAGGAGAGTAAAAAAAAATGTTTTAGATTCGAATGTTGACTCCATAGTAAAAGTTGTAAAGTATTGATGGTCTCTCACCTCTTAAAATTTGGCAACACCTTGCAATGTCACCCTGTATTTGTGTGTAATCTTACTTCTTACGCATGGAATTCTGAAAAATATCATGAATGAGTATTATAGCGAGTATTACTCATTCATTTTGGCAGACGTCATGTTGTTCATCTTTCTCAACGTTCAAAGTATTAACTACTCAGAATTTGGCGCGACACCAATAAAACTTTACATCTAACTTTTAAGTGGTACTTTGATTAATTGTTATGATGTCATAATGTTTATTCCGCGAGTCTACAACTTTTTTAGTTCTTATAAATATATCGTAGGTTGTCACATATTTTATTTACCACTCAAAAATTATGTATATTGCTATAAGCCGGTGTCAGTCGGCAGTCTACAGGTCAAGTCATGTATTAAACCCGTATTATTTACTATTAGGTTCGAAGTCAAGATAACAAAGTTCATTGGGTAGAGTCAAGTCATTTAACTAGGAAAGTTTAATTTAGGAAACTTTCCACAAGTGCTAGTGTTTTGACACGGATTGCGTGTATAATTTGAGTGCTCCCTTTGTGTCTGATGTCTCCCGATTCCTGAAAGGAAGTTGTAAATAGAGGCGGTGTGCTGGCAACGCCCGCACGCCACCCTTCCGTGAATTGATTAATTATTATTGCTCCACAAACAAAAACCCAACAAAGTGACCGACAAAGCGATCAAAATTGATTCCCGGCCGTTCCCAATAAACCCGTTGCCGAAATGTTCGATACGTTTACTTTAATTGAGTATTAACTTTTGCTTCAAATTTCGGCATCTGACAAATTTAATTACATTGATTGAGATTAAGGTGCCTGTTCGAATTGTTCTAGTTTCTCACGCATTACCAAAATGTTACGCCGGCAATTGTTTTTCTTAATAGTAGTTCTAGTGCGTGCTTTCAATGCATACGGCCATAAAGAACTGTTCTTACAAGTTTTATGCGTAGCGTAAAAGGCGCGAGTGGCTATTTTGAGCTGGAGAGGGGCTATTTCTTTGTTGATCGACGTTATATTTGCCGGCTCTCCCGTGTCCACTTGGGCCCGTCGCGCTGGGATAATGGAACTCACGTCCAAAGGGATTTAAATAATGGGTCGGGGATGTTGCGGGTCCAAGCCGAGCACTGCCGTCGCCCCTAAGATGTGTTTATGTTCGAAGCTTGTTGTGGCAACATTATTCCACATCATTACACGTTTTTGTCTTTCGTAATGTCCATTTCAACAGTAAGTTTACAGTATGAAACACAAAACATAGACTCTAATGGACAGCGTAATGATACCATTATTATTGTCAACGATAAACATGGTTTCATTAGGCACCCATCTAGGATAAACGGTTTCATTATTATCTTACAACAATGCCTGCGTGTTATATTTATAGGCTCACGTGTTTATTTGGCGATCGATATTAATATTTTACTTAAATGTAGTATTGCATTTAGCTAGTGAAACAAAATCGAGACTCGTCATCCCAAATTCTCTCTGGTGAAAACGTAATTAAACATAGTGCCCGTGAACACGTTAGTTTCGGAATCAATTATTGGAATATCTGTTAGGCTCCGAGGCATTAACCAGTAACACGTTTGATCCGTCTGGGAGGCGTCACAATGTGTTTGGAGCTGCATTTGATGCAAACTGATTGCTATACTGCATCGCGAACTATAGTAAACCTTTCAACGCTTATTTACACAGACAGAAGCCAGTTAAGCATTTTATACGGCGAAAAGCTTTATTCGATACGACCACGTGAGGTTTCCACAGAAAATGCTATTTACCGGTTAGTTCCGGCAATGAAAGCTCTTTTCAAAGCACATTTATTTATTTTTGCGGGACTTTTTAGGTCCTACAAAAAATAAATGCAAGCGAGCAAGAAAATGCACCGAAAAGTTTTAACGAGGGTTAATTCTGACGAGAAAATCGGACTGATTTTTTTTCATTTAATCAAACCTTCTAAATCCAAAATATTTAAATAATTGTCTGAAAGGCTATTAAAAAGAAAACTATGTGATTATTTTGCGAAGCAACTTTGTGAATAATCAGTTTGGTTAGTCATTAATTCCTTAATGGGTTTCGTATTTAGTAAAATTTACTCATGCATATTAAGTGAAACATTGACGTAGTTAAAGTAGGTAATCTATAATGCCTACACAACCTACAAACTTACAAGGCTAACGTTTTTAAAGTGCTATGTTTTGTTGAACACTACTCCACGTACGGTACGTGCTTACTTAAAAAATTTGAGAATAATTAATAAAATAAAGCATTGTAGAGTAATTATTGTTTAAACGTGTTGTCGGTTTATAGTTGTTCTTTAGTGACGTCAACAAGCTTGACGTGGAACTACTTGGGTAGACCTTTATTAAGAACTGTTTGGCAGGAGTTAAACATGAAACTCGTTTTTTATATCCTGAGTGTACTTCTTACCTTTTGTTGTACGTATTTTATGTATGTATAGTTAATACTAACCATCATTGAAATAGACAGGGTTCTGCGTCACTGATTGATGACCTAAACTATTAAGGATCAAGCTATCCAAGGCGCGCAGCGCAGCACCATGCCTCCTTGCCTTGCCTAAAGGAAATGATTTCGTTTTTGAATACGAAGGCTTTTTTTTATTTATTAGTTATTAACAAAATCACCTAAACTTAATATTCAAATCTAGGAATGACATAATTGGAATGCCTGAATACAGATTTGCCGACATTAACAGGTAATCAGAACTAGAATTCTAGATAAGAAGTTTACTTGCTTTCTGATACGGACGTCGATTACAGTCGATAAAGGCGATATGATATGTACTGAAAAATCATAATTATTTTATATTTTACGATAAAGACAGCAAAAGCAATATGCATAGTATCCAACCTCCAATGTTAATCGCGCAGAAATAATGTGCATCGAACGTCTTAACTCAGAGGGGCCTTATTTGGCGTGTGTTTACTGTTTTGTACGAACTCTCCTTCAATGTTCTTCGGAAAGTTTATCGTTCTAAAATACGTACGATTACAATCGTTATAATGAAGTTTCATTTCTACAATAAAATGTTATTTGTTCTGGTCTGGTACTAAAAACAATTAGGTAATTCATTTAACGTTTTTAATTGCTTATTTCTAATTGAATCTTGCAGCGTCGTCCTTGAGCGGGCTTTGCTTGCATTCATCTGTGATCACATTAGTGAAGTTACTGGTTTCGAAACTGATCTGATTGGTTTATCAACACATGATCGCAGGTTCGTAACCCAGATCGGTTCAGCAGGGGGCAGTGGAGCAGGCTTTGCTGACGTGACGCAACGCGCGTGACCATGACACCGCGCCGCAGCGACACCTATGATGAATTGCGCTGACGACGCGACGCCTGACTGCCCCGACTTTCCATTTCAACTACCAGAAAACCGCGCGTACGACGGATGACTCACGGTCAATCTGCTAATAAACGCAAATTTTGCATTAGCGAAAACACCGGAATACGTGTAGCACAATGTCCATTGATGACATTCACGGTCATTTGATCATTTCAGCAATAATGAAACGGAAATGTTATACGTTTTGTCTCTGTGACGGTCGTAAAACCATTACCGTTTTACTTTTCCTTTCCCAATCCAATGACTTTCTACATTACTAATGTCAAGTCGAAGTAATCTGATACTTACTTCAGAAACTGAGTTTTAAAAGTACGGCATACCTACCAAATTCATTTTGCAGCATCAAAATACTACATTTCATTTGGTCATACGGGTGATTGGAAAGTATGATACGAGTATCATGACATGACAAATCGTTTCGCTCACTAAACATTTCGTTACCGCATTGACCTGTTGCTTTATTGAGAGTTGTTTGATTTATTTAGATCAATCGTTGATCATTCGCTTTATTATGAGTATGTGGCGCACAGTCTGGATTGATGGACGACAAAAACAATGAAGTAAGAGCGGGCTATCAACACCCTTGGATGCAGGTAAGGTGGAAACCGGTTTACGTACATATCTAATATCAATCGGTCCGTGCTATGAGCAGGAAGCTAGCTGACTACAAAAAATAGACCAAGTGTGAGTTGGATAGCTTTTAAAAGGTTTCTTTCTTTCAAAATTAATGGACTTCTTTGCCATTTATCGTAATTTTGTTTCTGCTTGACAATTAACCTGGATGCATGACCATTCAATACTCAGGCTTTTAAATGACTCTTTTACTTAAAGACAATTTCATCATAGTTAGCCTTGTTGGCTAGTGCCTTTTTACCTACTTCTCGTTTTGGGACTTCAAATTCACACGCAAACGGCCAAAACTATGTAACTGCAAACCCACAAATTGGACTTTGATGGACACAAACAGAGGTTCATCAGATAAGTAAAACAAGTCTACGATCTACCCAACAGTTTCGTTTATAAGCCCCAATGCCCTTTACGGAACCCTGAAATGAGTTTGTGGCTAAGGTTTATGGTCTGATGGTTGTTATACATCCGTTATACGTGCTCGTGATATCGAACAAAATAATACGCAATACCGTGGATCCGTTATCATTATCTATCCATCTTTGTTTGGATGGATAACATAGATGTTCTTTTCAATCTGTGTATTTTATTTTTGTTATTTTCTTTGGCAGAATGATTACCTACATGTTACTTATTTGTGTGTCCATATATTTGTCAAAAACGAGAAGTCAATTAGTTTAATTCGGTATATTCCAACTTAGGTGTACAATTCATCAGTCTAACTAAAAATCATAAAATAAAAAATAAAAACACTTAAAATATAAAGCCGCCTTCAAGAAACTGAATCAAAAACCTTCGACAAATTATTTTGGATGACTCGAAACCTCTGCACCGACGTGCATAATGTCAAGACCAAGAAAATAGACCAAGTGTGAGTTGGATAGCTTTTAAAAGGTTTCTTTCTTTCAAAATTAATGGACTTCTTTGCCATTTATCGTAATTTTGTTTCTGCTTGACAATTAACCTGGATGCATGACCATTCAATACTCAGGCTTTTAAATGACTCTTTTACTTAAAGACAATTTCATCATAGTTAGCCTTGTTGGCTAGTGCCTTTTTACCTACTTCTCGTTTTGGGACTTCAAATTCACACGCAAACGGCCAAAACTATGTAACTGCAAACCCACAAATTGGACTTTGATGGACACAAACAGAGGTTCATCAGATAAGTAAAACAAGTCTACGATCTACCCAACAGTTTCGTTTATAAGCCCCAATGCCCTTTACGGAACCCTGAAATGAGTTTGTGGCTAAGGTTTATGGTCTGATGGTTGTTATACATCCGTTATACGTGCTCGTGATATCGAACAAAATAATACGCAATACCGTGGATCCGTTATCATTATCTATCCATCTTTGTTTGGATGGATAACATAGATGTTCTTTTCAATCTGTGTATTTTATTTTTGTTATTTTCTTTGGCAGAATGATTACCTACATGTTACTTATTTGTGTGTCCATATATTTGTCAAAAACGAGAAGTCAATTAGTTTAATTCGGTATATTCCAACTTAGGTGTACAATTCATCAGTCTAACTAAAAATCATAAAATAAAAAATAAAAACACTTAAAATATAAAGCCGCCTTCAAGAAACTGAATCAAAAACCTTCGACAAATTATTTTGGATGACTCGAAACCTCTGCACCGACGTGCATAATGTCAAGACCAAGAAAATAGACCAAGTGTGAGTTGGATAGCTTTTAAAAGGTTTCTTTCTTTCAAAATTAATGGACTTCTTTGCCATTTATCGTAATTTTGTTTCTGCTTGACAATTAACCTGGATGCATGACCATTCAATACTCAGGCTTTTAAATGACTCTTTTACTTAAAGACAATTTCATCATAGTTAGCCTTGTTGGCTAGTGCCTTTTTACCTACTTCTCGTTTTGGGACTTCAAATTCACACGCAAACGGCCAAAACTATGTAACTGCAAACCCACAAATTGGACTTTGATGGACACAAACAGAGGTTCATCAGATAAGTAAAACAAGTCTACGATCTACCCAACAGTTTCGTTTATAAGCCCCAATGCCCTTTACGGAACCCTGAAATGAGTTTGTGGCTAAGGTTTATGGTCTGATGGTTGTTATACATCCGTTATACGTGCTCGTGATATCGAACAAAATAATACGCAATACCGTGGATCCGTTATCATTATCTATCCATCTTTGTTTGGATGGATAACATAGATGTTCTTTTCAATCTGTGTATTTTATTTTTGTTATTTTCTTTGGCAGAATGATTACCTACATGTTACTTATTTGTGTGTCCATATATTTGTCAAAAACGAGAAGTCAATTAGTTTAATTCGGTATATTCCAACTTAGGTGTACAATTCATCAGTCTAACTAAAAATCATAAAATAAAAAATAAAAACACTTAAAATATAAAGCCGCCTTCAAGAAACTGAATCAAAAACTTTCGACAAATTATTTTGGATGACTCGAAACCTCTGCACCGACGTGCATAATGTCAAGACCAAGAAAATAGACCAAGTGTGAGTTGGATAGCTTTTAAAAGGTTTCTTTCTTTCAAAATTAATGGACTTCTTTGCCATTTATCGTAATTTTGTTTCTGCTTGACAATTAACCTGGATGCATGACCATTCAATACTCAGGCTTTTAAATGACTCTTTTACTTAAAGACAATTTCATCATAGTTAGCCTTGTTGGCTAGTGCCTTTTTACCTACTTCTCGTTTTGGGACTTCAAATTCACACGCAAACGGCCAAAACTATGTAACTGCAAACCCACAAATTGGACTTTGATGGACACAAACAGAGGTTCATCAGATAAGTAAAACAAGTCTACGATCTACCCAACAGTTTCGTTTATAAGCCCCAATGCCCTTTACGGAACCCTGAAATGAGTTTGTGGCTAAGGTTTATGGTCTGATGGTTGTTATACATCCGTTATACGTGCTCGTGATATCGAACAAAATAATACGCAATACCGTGGATCCGTTATCATTATCTATCCATCTTTGTTTGGATGGATAACATAGATGTTCTTTTCAATCTGTGTATTTTATTTTTGTTATTTTCTTTGGCAGAATGATTACCTACATGTTACTTATTTGTGTGTCCATATATTTGTCAAAAACGAGAAGTCAATTAGTTTAATTCGGTATATTCCAACTTAGGTGTACAATTCATCAGTCTAACTAAAAATCATAAAATAAAAAATAAAAACACTTAAAATATAAAGCCGCCTTCAAGAAACTGAATCAAAAACCTTCGACAAATTATTTTGGATGACTCGAAACCTCTGCACCGACGTGCATAATGTCAAGCATACGTAGGTAAGTACACTAATAGTCTACCTACGCACATCATGCTACTCCAAAATAAATTGTTTCTCCTAAATAGAAGACAAAACGGTATTTTAAGCTCTTTAGTCAGTTTTTTGGAGGCGGTCATATTTTTTTTCTATTACAATAATTTATTATCTGAGATATATCGTTCTTATTTCATGGTAACCTCACAACAGAGATTGATTACGATAATTTGCGATAAGAGCAATAAATAGCTTATTCTATCGGTTTTAAAATAAGTCTAACAGTCGCGACAATGTTTGGTTTAGATACATTTACTACATTTTGTTTAGTTATATACTTTAAATGGTGCCTATGCTGCTGATAAGTTATGTAATGATAATTTGGTAGTGTTTATTTGGTCGTGGACAGTAGTACGTCTGTTCAAATAGTGTTATCAAAGACTAACCCAACATGCCGAGCAAGGCAATTGACCCTAATATCTGTTGACACCGAATTATCGCCGGTCGACATTACACTGGCCTACTTGCTTTGCTTAAGGTTCGTTTGCTAGATGACAGTTGTTTATCAAACTGTGGAAGACTGGAAACTCAAAATTCTCAAACAATCTAGAGAACAAGAGACACTTCGATCACATAAATCAACATAGAAGTATTCTATAGCTCTTCATTATTACACATGATCTTACTCCCACAGTCACAATATTGCTATTTGCCTGTTTATCTAGTCTATTGTTTTGGTAAATTGTTGAAGATGTGCAACATTGTTACTGAGTATAATCAGTGGAATAAAAAGTAATGAATCGTTACTACAACTAAAGGGTATTTAGAAACAGCAAATAAGTAGTTTTAGCTTTAGCCCTTTGCTTCGTTTCAGTTTATTTCACGACCATTTTAAAGTTTAGCTGCATTGTCTCATAGTCGATTTGTATTCGTGATGTGGTAGTTTTCAACTGTAGTTTCACGAAATGGACCGAGAGAACGTGAGTGCATGGGTCTGGCAAATCGGTGCAACGCGAGCTCTGCGGGCCTCGGGGCGAAACGTTTGGGGTATTTGTTAATAATTTCTGGTAAATTCTTGAAACTCCACATGTTTTCCTTTTTCATGCAACCCTGGCTCAATGCTATGCATGCTCGGTAGTTTTTGAAAGAATCTGAATTATTTTTGTTCTGAAACTTCAAGGAATATCAATCTTTAAAAAATATACATGCACTCCGTAAAGAGGAGATCAAATCATTACTTGGAATCCAAACAGGTACACTTGAGTTCAGAATAATCTGATACACAATGAAGCCGTCAATCTTGATGATAATAATTCTAATTGGAGACCCAATCTCTTTGTGAGTACTGAGAAATGTGTGCTCTTTGTTCGTAGGGAGGAGTAGGAGTGACGATGGGCGGAAGCGTCGCGTTTATCTGCGGAGCGGGCGGCGCGAACGCTATCGCAGGATGCGGTGGTCAACGCGCCGACACCGTTGTAAAATCGTGACGAATGTTGACGGCTCTGCTGCTTTGTTCGCGAGAAATTGCTGTAAACGATAACATCGTCGCTGTAATTGTTTGCGATAAACGTTTAATTGTGCACATTTGCCGCCGCGGCCGCGGGACGTATGTATCCGTGTGTGGTGGTGGGTTGGGAGTATATTTTAGCTCCATTAAGTATAGATATTGGTAATTTGAATTGGTACACCCTGAAATCTTATAAATACTGTACAAACTTATTAGCATACATTCCAGAAACTAAGACTTCATCCATCAATCGAATGTGACTGCCTAAGTGGCAAACTTTATCATCATAAGACTATCACTGTAGTTTAGAACTTCAGACTACTACGACAATAATCGCATGCAGATGTAAGAGTGGCAACAAAACTTCTCTGTAAACTTGTTCATGTTGAATCATCGTGAGCGGCCTTCGACGTCTGTTCATGCACATGATTAGCTCAGCACAGTGCATAGCTGAATCATTACACATATGTATAGAGCTAACTCGACAATACTATACCTTATTGTCCAGGTACCATACCCAACGATATTTCGTTTTTAATTAAAAATGGGCTTGATGCTCCCCTGGTCACGTGTCGGTTATTACATTGAGTGGATTTAAAAAGTGAAGTGGCAGGCGTGTACTTAGTCATCAATTTGGGCCAGCTGCCCGATATCAAATACTAACGAGGGTCATAGGACGTCGGCTGTGAAGCTATGATTTACTGCCAGCTCTTATCCGCTGTTTGTAGGTGCTCCGACCGCTACGCTCGACACGTGTACCGAACGCGACCTTAATGATTTAGCCAGCCATGATTGATAGCTGCACACAATATAATTAGAAATATTACAGCTCGTAACAATATATTTCTCATTATTCGAGATGAATTTAGCAAGCCGCCATTATTAATTTTAACTTTTGAAATTGGAACAAAGAACTGACGCGTTCCTAATCCTATTTTATTTGCACCCGCGTTCTCCTTGGTTTATGTCTCAGAAAACAAATGAAGAATATAGATTCTTTAGAGATACATACCACACTGAAATAAGATATAGCTAACTTTGTATGGTGATCATAAATGTAGGATAAATCAATATTTATTTGTCATGTGCCGTTGTTTTGTTAGTATGGTAGCGGATTTTCCGCATCGTGTGCACGTAGTATCCGTATTTTATCACCTTCGGCTCATAAGTCACAATTTTCTAGAAAAACGCCTTTTATCTCTGTTGAATGAAACGCTGATAGCGGATCCATTTTTTTCTTTTGATACAAACACTAGTGACACATTAAGTAAGACTCCTTTTTTTGTAAACATAACTCGTTTTATGTACCTGTCTGTCTGTATTAATGCGGCAGTCTGCTCATAGTTACTATAAAATTGGTATTCTTATAATCACGTTTAATGTATTTTTTTGCGGTCCAGATTTGCTAAAACTCTTGAGATCGCATTTGCATTCTTCAAGGTAGTATTAGGTTGTCTTTGAATGTTTTTAACCAGAGCATTTTAAAGTTATTTTGGAGGCATCTTGGTTGGACGTGACTTTAGTAATGATGACACGGTTGCTTACACAGCAAGCGAAAGTTGATTTATTCATTAGCAGCCGCAATAACAGCGAACGAATGATTTACAACAATCACATTGCACGCACTGAACTTCTTATCACGGGCTTGATTAATGCGTCCCTGCCATGTGGCACTGATATAGCATTAATGAACAGGATGGAGATGTTGCATTTTAATTTATGTTGCACTTTAATTATTCCACAGTTCCATAGTTTGTTGAACTTTAATCCAATTCGTTGTTTTATGATTCACGATCAGAGGCAGACGCAGTGTGGATTCGATAATGGCGACAGTGAACTCACTTAGTCACATTTTGCCGGGAAAATTAACAACGCCACTCGATTTACATACAGTGATTTGATATACGTACTGCAGTGTTGTCAATCTAACCGTGTCGCGAAGATTTCATACATAATATCGCTTGCTGAAAAATAAATGCTATCTTATCAAATAAGTAATCGGGGTTTGCATAATGTCTACGAATCTACCAACTACCTACTACTAACGTAGGCTTTCTACATAAATAAGTCGCAAAAGTATCGTTTGTTGTTTCAGGACTGTTGTTTGCTCTGGTTTCTCGGAGTATCATTAAACACTTTCAGAGCATGCATTATGAAATGTCGAATTGTCGACGAACGAACCTGTCTTATCCATTAACTTAAGTCAACTATTTGCGGGAAGATAGCGTAGCGATGCGTAGCCCCCGTTTAATGTGCGTTTCAATAAAAGGTTATGAATTCTTCTCTAGTGTTCGTTAGGATTCGTGATGCGAAATAAGAATGTGTATTTTTAAATGGCAGTTACATTTGATTAAAGGCAGAAGTCGAGCCGGATGACAGCCGCGCGCCTGTGCGTACGTGCGTCGTATCTCAAACAAGAGGCACCTTTTGTGATCGTTTGTTGGCCACATGTTGCTGCTAGCTCCGGAGTCGGCAATATGTCTAATTATTTGTACCCGAGACCCCACGTTTGTTGCATTGTCCGCTAGTAGTTGCTTATGCAATGGGTTACACGCAGAGCGATATAAGCAGTCACTCGCTGTTAATAGTAAGATGTTTCTGGAACAAAATGGAGACAGAAAACCAAACACGTCTACTAGTTGTGATTGTACTTAGAACAAGTTATTTCTAATTAACTGTTTATTTGATAATTTAATACGTAAAGGAAACAGAATTAACGTTACTCAGCACGAATAACACGAACTTAATGAAAGTTTCTTCAACAATTTACCGTTTGATTGATTTGATAGCCATTCCTCATGCTACATGTAACGTGGGTCGAGCTAAGAATAATTACACACTGATCACTTTTTAATGTATTTCGTCTAACTAATATACACAATGGTGGATAACCATAAAATGGTTGTCTGAAATGATATGTTATGTGTTGTTGAGCGTCGCCTACATAATTCATTGGCGAACGGTTATGGCAGCGAGGATGCAGTCAGCCGGTGTAGAATGCGTAAGCACAGACAGCCAGCCCATCGGGCACACTCAAAAAAACATAGCCCAGTAACTTATCTTCATTCAACATGGTCTATTTCACGCGGAACATTTTAAAATAACTCATCCTTTTTACGTGAAGATTTACAGGGTGACTTTTCTAACAGTATCCAAATTTATGATATTGGCAACTCATGGATGTATAAAAAACTTTTACAATGGGACCATAACCCATACATTTTGGTCTGGCACCAATAGTCCATACATTCTGGTTGCGCGCCAATTGAATTTTTGTATGGAACAGGTGACTTTTTTTCTTGTATTCGCATGAGTGTATATTCAGTGCATATTCATGAGTGATGTCTGTATAATACTGTTGGAAGAGTCACCCTGTTTAGTTTTTCACCTATCCTTTGTCCCTGAATTCTGCTGACTGCACCGACCCGACGTCCTAACTAAAGAAAAATATTATTATGTAATTTAAAGCCAGCTTCCTGCACCTAATGACTTATATGAATGTAAACATCCTACATTCATATCAAGTAAATTGTTGACGTTATTCACGTGCAATCGAGTAGGATTTTGTGTGATAAAATTTTGTTGATCAATGCTCGTGAATTAAACATAGCAACTTACATACCTACATAACAGAGGAGATTACTCAAAATGTGTGATTTATTAACAATAGTAATACTGTTGAACTCACTTTACTGTGGCTGGTCCCAAGCGGCGCGGGCGCAGGCAGCATTTGACCAGTGATTCAGCAGCCGTGACGTCATCCCCAAGGCGCGTCCTCAGTCTTCTATAACGTTCCATAACATCGTTATTCATTATGCATAACCGTATCCAATAACTAATTTAACACACATGATATTTTATAAGAACGAATTGGTTAAAGTATTTATCGCGAACTTAGAATGTAGAGAATGGTGTCTCATCGCGATTATTATCAGGTAATTAGCCAATTTAAACTGCTTTGTTTTAAGATGCTTGAATACTAATCTTGTTGTTTGTCTTGCAAATGGCTCACGTAGACGTGTGATCACGTGACTACCATATTCATCAGGTACTCAGTCAATAAGTAGGTACAATTTTTATCACTTTATCTACATTTTTTTCTCGTGACCATGCTAAATAACGAATTGGTGCGACTTTATCATTGAGGTGATGATTACACCGTTAACACGTTCCGGGACAGTAAACGCCAACAGGCGTGAAAACAATAAAACATCTATTGTGTCTGGAACAGTGTCCCGGAACGTGTCAATTGATTGCTCTCGATTGAAATGGTGGGGGGTTCAAAGTACTCCAATAAACAATTACGAGTACTGAGTTTAATTGTTTATGCAGCGCTAGTTCCTGAAACCTTGCGGTTAAATCATAGGAATGATTAACCGCTAAACAGAAGTTAATGAAAACTGACCTTACCACGTCCGACCCAGATTCGCTCACTGATGTTGCTAATGTCTTCAGTTAGTCAGCCGTTTGTAATTGCACTTTATGTTATGCTGATAAGCATTTTGTTAACAATCACTTACAGAATACCTTCATAATTATTAATAGTATTAAATTAAACCACATAAAAAAATACTATATTCTTTTTACATTTGCTAAAATTATTACGTTTTGATAAAAAAAAATTACAAGTTCGGTACCTACTTTCGACAGACTAGTGTTACTCCTATATGACGTGCATTTAATGTTTTTTAAGACTTAAATTAAATACACCATAATGAAAGGATTACATTCTTCAGCCCAAATAAGGTCGTGGCAAGGATAAAACGTGATTATCGCACTAACAGTATAGCCAAGTAAGTAGGTACTGCGTATATTAATAGACTGGATTTATTATCATTTTAATGAAACTGCGTATCAATATTGCTCATTATTCAGGACACATGATAAATACAAGCAGTTTCGTATAAATAAATGTCAATTTAAAAATATGCACAACATCATAAAAATACGCTTCAATTTTATTCAATCATACGGCGTTTAACAAAAAGTTCAACAAAGATTTAAAGCTTTTGGTGGGTATATTAATAAAAGAGTATTCTTTTGTGAGTGAAACGGTACAGACAGAATACAAGAAATGTGTATGTATCGTTTAAAATGCTTATACTAACCTGCACCTAACAATATGTACTTACTTATTTATTACTTACCTATTCGTGGCAAAGCGATACTTTTATAAATAAATCTAAAAAGCAGAATGTATTTTTATTTGCATTAATGCAATATGATACTTGTTGTGATAGCAAATGTGATGTGAAAGTACTTTCTCGTTAATGAGGCCAACTTGATTGATAGCTCGAACTGATCTACGAGCATCAATGGCGCTAAATGAAATTACTATACACGCGACTGTCACTCGAAGTTTTTTATGAACGTTTAGGGTTGTATCCTCGGTCATAATTACTCATAATAATACATCATGTATTACCAAGAAATATCTGGAATTAATCACTAAAAGAGATAAATGATTTCTAAATCTTGCCACGAAGGCATTCCCATTTGCTATTGTTCACTTTGTTTACTATATTGGTTATAAATATTGATGTATGATCTACAAGAGAACACTTATAAAGATAAAGCGTTGCTGTTTTAATTTTCTTACACATTTACAGTTTTCCAATAAATACATAAACAAACGGCCCTTATCTTGCCATGGTCTTATATCAAAGATACAAATTGTGTAAGTCAGTCTTGTATTAACCTTATCTGGCTCCATGCATGCGGGACAGGTCACGCGCGGGCCCGACGGACGGCAGCCCTAGGCGAAACTCATTGTCTGGCGGCACGTGGTTGGCACGGTCACCGGGCACCTTGCCAAATCCCTACCAGACAAGGGTACAACACCCCTGTTTTGTTGCAGACTTCACCGATACTGCCACCCTTTTTACACCTATTGAAACACACCAGTGTGAGCGAGACGCAACCCAATCCGCGTATTGACAACACATCGACTGATCGGTTCGAAAACAACCCCAATGGCTATCCCTCGTTCAGATGAGAGTAAAAGTTCCGCTTTCCATTCCGTTTGAAGACGTGTTATCGGCTCTTAGTGCAAAAACATATCATACTGCTACATTCTGAGTGTTTTGCTTTTATTTACTTTAGACAAGAATAAGAATAAGTATCACGGTCACAGGCCACGTCTTCTTTTGTTTGAAGTGACACCCATTTTTGTTTCTTGTAAAGCGATTTTAGTTTGAAAGTGGTTAGGCGTCATTGCAGAGACCTCGATCGTATATATTCCTAGTTCTAGGAAATACGCGCCTTATGCTCTGATATGTATCAACAAAAAAAAAGTTATTATGTCATTATGAAGTTCCAAGAAGACGAATACTATTACTACGCATCGATCTCACCACTACCAAATGGAAATTCACGTATTCGGGCAGTTTTCGTTTTGTATCGAACAAATGCATCTAGCCATTTACATTGTTCACAGCCCACGTGAGTTACAATATGCTTTAACAAACAATGTAATACCGACTTATATGCCTCACTTAGCAGCCAACCGCCCGTATTCGTCCGAGGCATCGTGGTCATGCAGTTGTCACATTAGCGTGATAATTATCGCGTCCCATACAAACGCCATGATTTGCAACACAAAGCGCTGGCCCTGGCCTTGCGCACACGCGCCAATGTCGTGAAAAATGGACGATAGTTTGAAACAACTCGTTGCTTCTAACCTTCACTCGGTTTTTCTAATCACCGCTTCAAATAGGGAAACTCTAAAGTCGCCGTTCGCAATGACTTTCAAAGCAGTAGCTAATGTTTCGACACGCGATCGAATAATTTTCTAATTAAGTGATAAAAGAGGAAATGGTAAAGCTGGTTTCTTTTAACTTAAGTAAGTAAATAAGTAATGTTTATTATTGGAAACTGTTTCTAATTAGTATTCAAGTGCCTATAAGGAGTCGGAGAAAGCTATACATATTGTAAATACTTATACTATCTTTTAATTAAGTTAAGTACCAGTGAAACGTTATTATTACTAATACTCATAACAAAATTATAGGTAGAGTCATGCAGAACAAAGATAATGAAAACTATTTATGATTGTAATCAATTTAGCTATATCTTTAACAGCTATAATATGGAAATTATACAGTAATCGTACATTTTTCTTTTCATCTGTTAAATAATAATATAATGATTATGAATCAGGAATAGTGTTAATTTCTCAAGGAATATGGAACACTTTTATTTAGAACAAGTATTTAAATTTTGGAGTGGCATAGCATTACTTATATTAGATAATCAACTTACGGTTGAAGTAAAATCGTCAACACGTGTTACTCTTTCTGTGAGATCGGTTAAAATCTGAACCCCGCCGCGCGAGAACATCTGAATTTCCCAAGGAAGAGGTGGTTTAACGATAGGTAATATCACAGTTATGTTCTGTGGGTAATATTATCATTTGTGAGAGAATAACTGTGTCACCTAAAACTTTACGAAACATTCTGCATGTGTGGATGGCTGCCTGTTTCTGAACGATAATTCATTACATTACTTACTGTATATGATGTTATAATATCGTGTCCAGCTAGTGAGTTTTTGCGGTGGCGGTGTCTAATTTCAATAGCGTAGTCAAGGCTAGTTTATAATGAACTATTATAGCGTAAACTAGTGAATAGCAGAGACCTTCATGTTGACGAATATACCGCAGTGTGACGTCCTAGTATTGTTACGAATATAATACTACCCTTTTGCCCAATAATTTAACGCATATCATTAGTAATATCGCCCCTCTAAATAGCTGTGGGGCCCATTGTAGATGTTTATTATGATGTTAACTTTCATTATATTGCTGACAAGAACTAGACGATTTTGTTGTTTAAATGGTAACTTCAGAAGATGACTAATTTCTATATCGCAGTGTTTGTTATTCAGTTACAAGAAATAATGGTCAGAGTACAGCCAGTCTTTGATAACATAGTAATTCCAGTTTTTTTTTACATTACTTAGTAAACTAATATGGTTTCCTTAAAAATTGCAGCTGCTATTATTATATGCAGCTACCTACCTCAAACGCAAAATTTCGCTGTCGAATGAAACTTTTTGTTTTACAACTTACTGCTACGCGACAAGTCTGACTGAAGAGGCAAGCTCCCTCAACTCGTTCGTAATACATAAGTATAATATGTATACTCGTATGTAGACGTTTTAATACATCCCTGCACACCCGGCATTAACCTAACTACGAATTGAGTATCGCGTTCGGAGTTATTATGTAGTTAGTTTAGTTGTTAGTGTTGTTTCGTTTTGATTTATACGCGAGGGTTGTCAAAGCACTCGGCGCAGCTCGGCTTGCAAATTATTTCGACTACACATTCGACGGTTTCAAGGGTTAAGGTTATACCTATGAATATTACATTCCCACCTCAACCCTATAAACGATATCAGTCTTTATTTCAAACCGCAACGAGTATATTTTTGCTGCAAGTGAACGAAGTGAGTGTAATCGTCGTATCTACATACTATAATATACATACTCGTACATAGCTGCGGTACTGAAATAGTATACAAACTAGTATGTACATTTTTGCGTTGGGCTAAGTGGTAGACAGTTTAAAATGCAGATACATTTTAACTATAGCAGATAAAAAGAACAGAATTACTGTTAACTGATACAAGAGAGTCGCTAAAAAGGGACTTAATAATTTTACAAATAAAATTAGCAATAATTTGTGGTGATTAATTTTTTTACAGAAAACCACTTGGTATAACTTAACTAACACGAAATGAGACATGTGATGAATTCTGAAGATGGGTGCAACACTGTCGAACTTTACTCGACTCGAACTCTACTACAACTACACTCAGTATAGTTTCAATTCGGTTGGTGTAGTGCAGGAAATAGATAGGAAACTATGTTCCTGCGAGGAAACCGTATGAAGTTATAGGCTTATTATGATGCACGCTCTATTAAGTGAGTTAGACGCTACGGGTGCTCTACTTGCGGGCTAAGAACCTATTTGAGATAGGCATCTCATTTACTAACATACTCGTATTTACACAAATTATACATCATGACGTGTTAAATGTTATTACAAGATTTGAAATTGTTTCCACCGAATTACAGTATGACCATAACCCACCGACACGTCACATTTCCATCGAAAAAGCCAAGTCGAAATTAATACGAAAAGCTTACATAAATATAAAATTCATTTTCTCCGTAATAGTCTTTTAAACACAAAAAAAAAGTGTCATTTATATATTTATGTGCACCTAACTATGTTGTACAAGGACAAATTATGTGTGCCTATTCCCAACTTGTATCTAATCCAGTAATAGCACGGGAAAAATATGATGGTTTGGTTATAATAAGTTGCTTGCAAATATCAACATAAATAATATCTATTGGAGACGTCTGTAAGTAATTTGGATATATGACTTAATCCGTCGAGGGGGATCATGCGTGGGCGAGTGTGTAGAGACCTTTAGCCTGCTTCGAGACGAAAATGTTAAGGTAAATATGTATTTTACTTTTTTTAAGTCGCCTGAAAAGAAGTTGATTTAAATCTCACTTACTGGATGAAACAAGTAACCTAGAAATCAGTTAATGCTGTCTTCAATTCTTTCTGCGCGAGACACCGCCAAGCGATTTCATGCTGAATAGATAGAGAGAGATACTTACAGCCGTGCTAGCAAGCTCTGTAACAGGTGCTCAGGGGATTACCTGCACAAGAAATTTTCATTCATATAGCTAACAAACCGTACAGCGTCCTATTGACATCCGTAACTCCACTACAATGCCGTCTGGGTTGGAATTAATTGGACCTCAGGGTACACGATGACTGGAGCTACAACAGTGTCGGAGCAATGTTCTGAGTATTAATTAGTTTTATCCCCTCGGGTTTCAGAACTACCTTCGGAATTCGCAAGTGAAAGTAAACACCTCCCTTGGGAACGCATTTTTATTGATCCGAATTACAAATGCTTACGTGAAAAAGCTTTCATTACATATGATACAACATGCATGCCACTTTGTTCAATGCACCTCAGTTTTATCGCGACTGGTTTTAAATATAAAACTTTATGACCAATGAACACAATATACCGACTCTTAGTCATAAGAAACAAATATTCGAGATGCTTGCTCAGTGATTCACCGCTGCATAATAGCAACTGCATACCGATACCGAACCTCTCACTTGGACCTTACTGACCACACCACTCCTATTCATTTTGAAAAACTGCGTCTGACTGCAGTCATTTGGTATGGCTGCTATGCGTGGATTAACTGAACTTAATTTAAATGAGAAGCGGAATACGTTTTGTTCGATTTGATTATGTCATTACATCATTCATCAAACATCGGCATAATGTAATGATTCGCTCTGAACTCTAATCCAGGCGCTTTCAGATTGAATCAAATCTTTATGAGACTCGTTTTGTAGAGCGCCTGCGTTTTAGTTATTACGAAATTTCATTGGAACGGTATTTTATTGCACACAAAATAGCTAGGAACTGAATGAGAATGTTATCATCATTGGCCTTTTTTTCCGTTTCTTTCAGACCGATCATGGTACAATACATCGCTTTTCATGGCTATATAAGCCAATGTGAGAACGGCAAAGTCTACCACATGCTCGACAAGAGAAGTTTGCGACCGATTCAGTCACGTCGCTTTGATGACTTCTCTGTCTCTTGTCCGCAAATGTCGCGAACCAGGACTCATGAACTCATCACATAGTTTGCGACCCTCCGCATCACGATTTTCATGGAGGTCAAGGTTTTAAAAGCTTGACGCAGTCCCTAAAGCGAAGCAATGGCCTCTCTATATCTATTTTTGCATTCGCAACTGCACCCAAGAGAACGCATATACAGAATACAGAAAAACATGCCAGTTCAGTTACTTTTTGAATAACAGTTAAATTAAACGACTGTTTAATATGTAATGACCTACTTAACAGTAACAATACCGGTTTCTTTGTCGTTGAACACAAATCAAAATTTTCTTTTACAGTTACTCATTTATCCTAAAACCATAACTTTTCACTGCATGTAAACAGTGTCTATGCTACGGTAATGGCGTCAGCGGCTGGCCATATAGGCACAATGTATTGTCAGGCCTATTGCTTATGCAAATTAAATTCCCCATTGTTATTGTCGCGTAATTACAAAGTCGGAAGTTGGCATGACGTTGTTATCGTTTACCCAGCGTTCCCTGCGTTTGGAAGTTAAGTGAAGTAAATTTTCATACTTATTCCTAAAGGGTTTGCAATGATTAATAATAGAAAACTTATTTAAAGTTTTATGTAAGGACACGTACATACATATACTCTTACGCGAATACACACCAAAACATAATTAATCTTAAACACATACGATGTATTTGATGGAGCATTTGAATTGGTTTGAATGGTAAAGATCCAGATATACTCTTATAAAGATAGATCTGAAATTTCTTTGGAGTAGACGTTAATACGTCTAACTAACCACTTAGGTTGTAAGACTATAACACTGAATTTTGCCCTATTTTGACAAGGCCGTGATGTTTGCAACACCATTTGGCGTATGAGTCGGGTGAAGTAGCTGTCGACATGAGTCCTGGCTAGTGTGGGAAAAGTCCACATGTGCCATAAAGCGAGAATGTTTTATACTTCGGGGGCGCGTAGTTTGTGTCCAGGGACAATGGAGGCGGTGAATGTTGAAACTATTGTTCTGAGATTTGGGACTGTTCCAGCGTTTGAGAATAGTATACATCCGAAGCTTTTCTGATTCTGTTGCGATTTTGTTGTTTTGCTAGGTGACGTGAAAGTACTTACTTAAACCCAACTCAGTTGCAACCGCAATGTTAAAAGCTAAGGAGAAAATCGTTGAATGTATGTATAGATATAAATTGCACTTGTAAAAAGACAACTGTGAACCTGTGACAGACGAGGAATTGAACCCCGTGTCTTACGCAATCCGGGCGTATGCCTATGTATAGATGTTTGTTCCTGTACACATATCAACATATTGTTGGAGTTTCTGATGGCTATGGCCTTTTATATGTGTACAAACTATAAAATATGTAGCTACTTATTTTACAGTTGGACTGTGCCTGTCTACCACGTTACTCGTATGAATGTAAGTAGTATAACATGAGAATTTAACCTTTAAATTTAAAACGGTTGGTAGCTTGCGAGTAGACTTTTCGATTTACCTATCTCAACGTTGCAAGTTCGCATTACCTTGTAGTCTGACGCGGTAAACACTGCGATTTCTGTTGCCTTGCCGAGCAAATAAAGCTTCTCAACCCGGATATTGCCTTTGGTTTGGACACAGGCGTCTTGCAGCTTTGGTGAAATTTATGCACAGTATTCTGCAAGATCTATTATTATTTGACGATGTAATGTAGATATCATCATGATTTTCTTAGCTAAACTTCTAACTTGAAAACGAAGTGTAGAATATGGGATATATGATTACGATATTTTAGGAATGAAAGAAGTGGTTTAACAGAACTAGTATATTCTTCTCCGCGCTTCACAGGGAGGTGGTGCTGGATCAAGCTTCTGGCAAATCATGGACACCAGATCACCACGGTCATCTTGGTCGTCAGTCGCGTCTCCAACTATGACGTAGGGGACGTAAGAAGTTCCGACAGCTCGGGTCTCCTCTCCGTAACTCTTCAGCAAGGTGGCACTCCGGTCACCGTGGACACACGTCCAGATCCCGTCGGTGCGGGAGTTTTGTTTGTAGTTGCACTGGAATAAAAAAAAGGGGTTGAAGTTGGATAAACTGGATAAAGTAGGAGGTTTGGCTACCATTACCTTAATTAAATGTTGTCGTAGTACCTATAATATGTAATGATAACCAAACTCAAGCAACCTAGCCTAGCCTATAAGTAAACTCTAGATTTATTGTATTGAAAAACACTATAGTATTTTGCATTCAAAATAGCATATCATATCATAGAACAAGTGCATTGTCGTAGTAAGTTATACATACATATAAGTTATAGTATAAATCTTGGAAAAAAAGAGACTCCAATTTTATTTATTTTAAATACTAACATGATGACGTGTACGTCATTTCTTTATTCAAAATGAAACAAAGGAATGAAACAATACACAATATCTGTTATTCTGCTGTTTTATTATACCGATGATCATGCTATCAAATGTTATGTCAGTTTACCCAACGTACCCAGTTAACAACGACAGCATAGTCAAAGCCCGGAGACCTCCTGAACTTGGTGTGCTGCATGAGGCAAGCATTGAAGAGCACAGCCTGGGTGCTGTTTCTCAGGACATCAACGGCGCACGCGTGTAGCCTGTTCCCGAAGCACTCTTCAGGCCCGTGCTGGCACTCGAATGAATAGCGGCCGTTTAGTTCACGAGTCTGAAATAATCATCAAAAAACTTTACATGTACGCGTAAGCCCCGTTTTTAAACTGCTCAGCTTATTTGGCACATTTGTGTAGAGGCACTCTAGGGCTACTGTAAATAGTATATTCAGGTATGCCTTTCGCATACTTAAGCTGACTTATATCTCGTAAATTCTTACTGATGGTGGATCAGTCTGACTGAATAGAGATCGACAAATGATGAAAGATGTGGTTTAGTTATTTGTTTTCCGTTCAGTAAAAATAAACTCTATTAAACATAAGATTTGACGTTAGACTCGACAATATGTGACAATATCAACAAGCCTAAAATGGGAACGGAATATCAACAGATGGTTGGTATGGAGAAGGAGACTTTCTCATAAACACCTTTGCGTGTCCGTACGGGAC
The DNA here is from genome assembly GCA_963584085.1 of Pyrausta aurata. Taxonomy (NCBI): domain Eukaryota; kingdom Metazoa; phylum Arthropoda; class Insecta; order Lepidoptera; family Crambidae; genus Pyrausta; species Pyrausta aurata. The sequence continues at coordinate 7,695,909 of OY757252.1, forward strand.
CAAATGGACGTCCAAGTACGATCCAAGCTTTTCCACCGCAGGCCGCAGGTGGTTCGTGAGGAAGTTGATGCTGCCGGGACAGAGGGACTCGTAGTACACTTTTATTTGCACCTTGTGTGTTGGATTAGCATCTGTTGTAACCTGTAATGTGATGAAAGTATTGGTAAATAAGTTTTGATGCTTAACTTTATTTATCTGTCCAGAGATAAAAGCACACGAAGTAGATAAAAATTATCCAATAGACAGAGATTAATTTCCACATAAGACCTATAAATTCCATAATTTTCATACTTATCTGCAATATTCCTTGCATTTTCTGCCTACGTTATCTACAGTACTGTAGGTAAAGGTGTAAGTAATTAAACCATTCTTAGAAAGGTCAACTAATACTCGTAAGATGCAAGGCCAGGGAAGCATTTTGGCTCTGTTATAACAAAACAAAATAGGTACTAACCTTATTAGACTCCTGCTCAAAAATCTGTCTTCTTATATTTTCTAAAAACAAAATGCACATTAATTTCAAAGGTAAATAATAAAAATAAACTCCTAATTATAATAAAGCAAAAAAGTTTGTATTTACCGTAATACTGTGAATTGTTATAATTTAACTGCCAACTGTTACACAGCGAAACGCAGAAGAAAACAATGAATATAATTTTCAAAATATTCATTTTATCACTTGTGGTATACTTTTTGCCGCTGAGAAGACTCGACGATTACTAACTTTGTGATAGGGAGATTCGTGTCTCTAGCCTACTGACCAATAGATAAAGCTCATAAGGAAACGATAATTATTTGGGTATTGGTAACGTTAATGTTTTATAAACAAACAAATGCAAATGGGTTTACAGATAACGTGTAGAACTGTGGTAACTTGTATTATTTAAGAGAAGACCAAAATCCATCTTCTGCCGCATGCATCATAACTGCAATCCTGAGGTTGGAACCAAAAATTCGAGACCAGGGGCCCTATTTTTGAATCATTCGCTTCAAGATGGCGAGTGATTTTCTTTCGACGTAGTGTCAAAAGTCATAGAAAAAAAATCGTTTTCGAACGAAAATCACTCGCCATATCCAAGCGAGTGATTCAAAAATAGAGGCCCTGTTCGAGAATAGATCAATGAATAAATATAATTAAAGAATACTGGATAAATATATACCCGTAGAACTTTTCTGGTCCCTCTACACATACAATTTTAAAGGGTTATTTTGAAAACTAATAAATACTATAATTAACTTATATCTGCATAGACTTATATTTGACTATACACCTCCCAACACAGAACCTACCATAGCTTTGCTAAGAAGAAACTGCACTAGAAACTCAAGTCACTTTTGTCAAATGCCATGTAAAAAAATACAATGCTTAAATCTCTGCGCAGGCTTGTCCATACAATGTTATCGTTCTTATCAGCATCTAGTTTATAGTCAGTAATAATCGATTTAAATTTATCCAAGGGTAAATCAATTATATTCTGAGGTAATTTATTCAAGAAAGTACCACTGAAACATTACTGAAGCAGTATACTTATTTATCTACTAGCTGTGCCCGCGACTTCGTCCGCGTGGAATAGTGACTTTGGATAGAATTTTTAATTTATAGGCTTATGATTTTACAAATAAGATACTTAAGTATAAGTATTTATAAGTACGCAAGATATAAAGTATTTATATAGTACATTTTAGTACTCACTTATCATTAAAATTGGCCATATACAACAATAAAAAGCAAGTAGTAGGTACATCAAAGGTGATCAATTATTATGACCATACCGATTATTTGGACGTTCATTTTACAGATTCATTTCCACCCACATTTATTTTAAATTGTTTCGCCTCGGCCCCGTCCCGCCTTAGCCCCGGCCCCATCGAACGGGATAAAAAGTATCCTATGTCCTTCTCCTGGTACTAAGCTACCTCCCCACCGTTTCGTCCCGGTCCCGTGCTACCCCAGCCCCGGCCCCGTCTAGCGGGACAAAAAGTATCCTATATGCAGTATCTTATGTCCTTCTCCTGGTACTAAGCTACCTCCCCACCGTTTCGTCCCGGTCCCGTGCTACCCCAGCCCCGGCCCCGTCTAGCGGGACAAAAAGTATCCTATATGCAGTATCTTATGTCCTTCTCCTGGTACTAAGCTACCTCCCCACCGTTTCGTCCCGGTCCCGTGCTACCCCAGCCCCGGCCCCGTCTAGCGGGACAAAAAGTATCCTATATGCTTTTCCTGATTCTAAGCTACCACCCCACCAACTTTCAGCCAAATCGGTTCAGCCGTTCTCAAGTTATAAGTGTTGTAACAAACACGACTTTCTTTTATATATATATATTTTCTGCCTACCCCCTAAGTCTATTGGCGTGATTATTTCTATCCTAGTTTACTCTCCAAGTGATGCTGAGTCAAATAAAAAAAGCCCCATCAAAATCGGTCCAGTAGATTCTGAGATTAGCCCGGACAAACAGACAGACAGACAGACAGACAGACAGACAGACAGACAGACAAAAATTTTAAAAATTGTTGTTTTGGCTTCTATTACGGTAATTAAGATAACAATTTTTCATAAAAATCTTCAATGTACAGAAATCGATCTTTTACAGTCTTATTATATGTATAGATTCACTGTATGAATAAAGGTTATTTGGACATCATTTTTTTTACTACAGGATAATGAACAGCCGAATCTCGTAGTACCTACGAGATAAGCTACGGAAAATTTCGTAGCAAGTCGTAGCAGTAATTATAGATTTTTAGAGTACCAAAAAAAGGTTCTCGAGAACAAAATGATAACGGTATTTAGGAAAAAGCCACTATAATTACATTAATTTATTCACGTTTAAAATGACAAATTCGATGGAGACGGAGGAAGACATGATTAGAGTTCTTGACTGCAAGGTTCGGGTGGATTTTGGAATGCTGCACAAACATCAGTCAAGAGATCATTCCCTTGCCACTCGACTCCATTTAGAAGAACATATGGGACGTACTGAAAGCCAGCCTTCTTACTTTCTTCCCCGTAGTGTAACAGAATATCCTCGCCTCTTTTCCCCTTTGAGCATTCTTTTATCGAATCCACTTTGATGTTCATTTGTTTTCCACACTGAAAGCATAATTGTATGCTAAGTCACTAATCATCAGTGAATCAATTATGAATTAAAAAAAACAAGGCAAAATAATAACACTAATCTATAATAGATTTGGAAACAAATAACCAGACGATAGGAACATGCAATCTTTTCTTTAAATGTTTTGAAATTGTTTAAATGTGCATGATAATTTTTACTCGAGTAAAGGTAAACCAAGGTAAACTACCGAGCAACGCGTCATGCGTTATCGGCTTGACGCATGCGGAGCTTCAGAGCCGCATGCGTATGCATACGCATGTCTATCATAGCCGCGCATGATAGACATGCGACATGGCTATGGCTCTGCATGCAAGCGGCTTGTTGACGCACGCAGGCCAGATTATTCGGGAGCACCTTTAGAGTAACTTTTCTTAGTCTAATCCGTTTTACTTACAAATAGAAAGAACACTGGCCGGAGCAGTATCTCATAGGTACGTAAGATTAGCCATAATCAGGTTAAACCTTATACGTAGTCAGTATAAAGTCCATAATGACCAACTCACCGCATCAGCGCTCTCGTCATTGCTTCTCCGCGAAATCATGCAAGCATTGAAAATCAAGGCCTCGGTCTGGTTGGCTATGATGTCCAGAGCACAACCATGGAGCTTGTTCCCGTAGCACTCTAGCGGCCCGTGCTGGCAAGTGACCACTACTTTACCGTCACTGTCGTTGGATGTCTAAAAACGAGAACAAAGGATTGTTTCAAGGTGGCGTCTAGCACGATCGATATTGGTGTCGCTAAAGGAAAGCTAAGAATATCTTTTTAACTGTTTATAACTTTGTTTAATGTAAATAGCGATACATTTGATTACATTGTCTATGCTATGTATCAGATGTATTGCCACAAGTAGACGGGGGGGGACAAATCGATGCCGCCTATTTTGATTTTAGGAAAGCGTTTGATTTGGTAAATAATGACGTATTACTAAATAAGCTGGCGGTATTCGGTTTTACTCCCCATTTGCTAAATTTTATCGCTGGCTACATGAAAGACAGGCAACAATATGTAGAATTTGCGGGTAATACATCGGATACATACTACACCAGGTCGGGAGTAAGCCAGGGTAGTAATCTTGGTCCTCTTCAGTTCATATTAATGATTAACGACCTACCAGAGGTCGTCCGAGACGCTAAATGCTTGCTCTTTGCTGACGACTTAAAGCTGTATTTGCCGATCAAAACTGAAGAGGATGGAGAAAAGCTACAAAGGGACATAGACAGAGTAGTGGCTTGGAGCAGAGAAAATTTCCTGCAGTTTAACAAGTCTAAGTGCGTGACTATAAGTTTTACTCGGGCACGCGATTATATCCGGAACTGTTACGAGGTTGATAATACACCAATGGTAAGAGTAGAAGAGGTAAGGGATTTAGGAGTTCGTTTTAATAAAGAGTTAAATTTTCGGGATCACATTGCTTCAATATGCAGAAAAGCATACAGAAATTTAGGGTTTGTTCTCCGCAGGGTCCAGGGGTTAAGTATTTCAGCCATTATCACTTTGTACAACGCCTTAGTACGTAGTCAACTAGAGTGTAACGCAATAATATGGGCTCCGTATGAAGCTAAGTATAAGTTAATGCTAGAACGGGTGCAAAATAAATTTACAAGATATTTATATATGAGGCTTTATGGAGTGTACCCCTTCTATCCACTAATGTACCCCACATTATTCGTCCTAGGTATGGTTGGGTACAACGACCTGAAAGTAAGGAGGGACGTGGCACTGGTGACGTATGTGTTGAAGATAATGAGAGGCAAAGTGCACAATGCGGATATACTGTTGAGGGTGGGGATGTGCGTGCCCGACCGCTACGTATGGCGCCGGCGCAGGCCCAGCCTGCTGGCCGTGCCGACCGCGCGCACGCGGCTCCTGGCCGAAGCGCCGCTGACACGCGCGCTCCGCATACTGAACAGTATAGCTAATGATGTCGATCTTTTTTGTTGCAATCTGAGTGAATTCACAAGGGCGGCACTAATAAAATAAAATAAATAAAATGGCTTTATTTCAGGCATCATACACCCATATTAAAATGACAAATAAAATAAATAAATGACAGTAAGACCAAAAAAACGCAATTAAGTATAGTTAAAAACAATAAAATGATAAAATATAATAATACACAATAATTAGATATTTTTAGAATTAAAAGTTGGTCATTTCCTATTCGCGCTCCGGTGGACCGATAGCCAATGCGAAATAAATTTATTTCTATAGAGGTCGTTATTGACTACTGCAAGCATTCCGTTAGGTGAGTCACGAACTCTCTGCCAGAAGGAGGCTATACGGCTTCGCAATATACAAAAGAAGTCTGGCACGCCAGACTCCGCAAACATGGCCGATGCGCTGCAAGATCTCGGCAGCCGCATCATAATGCGAACAGCATTATTGTACTGTACTCTTAGGCTGCCATAAGCCTTTCTTGTGTAACGGTTCCATAATGCACATGTATAAAAACATGTGCAAAATGCCTTGAAAAGAGTAACCTTGACAGCCCTCGAGCACTTTGCAAATCGACGTGCCAACATGTTGCAACGAACGGCCAGGGCCCTGCGCTCCCGCTCCATATCTAAGTCATCACTTAGATGTTCAGTGAGTACGTGACCCAAGTAACGGAACTGCTTAACAACCTGAACTAGCGCCTCATTTAGATACACCGGCGGTACCTTCTCCGGCCCTTTACCAGCACGAAATACCATCACCTCTGTCTTCTTTGTATTATATTTCATGCCATGGCTAGTGGCAAATCCTTCACAGATAGTGAGAAGCCTACGCAAGCCGCCAATCGAGGGGCTGAGTAGCACCATGTCGTCCGCATAACTAAGGTTGTTAAAGCAGACTCCTTGTACATGACAACCAATCTTGGTGCCACTCAGCTCCTCGATCAGGCCATTCACATACAGGTTGAAAAAACCCGGCGAGGTAAGACCCCCTTGACGCACGCCGCACTCTAGTCTATATTCACTAGAGTACGCGTCGCCCCATCTCACAGCGTTAGTTTGGTTCTCATACCAGTACCTAAACAGATCCACGAGTCGGTCAGGTATCCTTGACTTTCGCATTTTTGACCACAATAAATCATAATTTACTAGGTCAAAAGCACGGCTTAAGTCAAGGAAACACGCATAAACTGAAGTGTTTCTATCATTGTAGTAGTTAACCACATGTTTAAGACATAATATCGCGGAATCTGTAGAGAGACCGGCACGAAAACCAAACTGCGCATCGTTCAAACACTCGTATTGCGCTAGTTCCGGCTGCATCAATCTCTCAAAGACCTTACCTATAATCGTACCTAAAGATATTGGCCTATAGTTCATCTTACTAGACAAGTCACCGGTTTTGTTTTTTGCGATTGGAACCACGACAGTCTTCATGAGGTCATGAGGTAGGTAACTATTTTCCGCACACAAGTTGTAAAACTTACTCAACAGCGGGTAAATTTCGTCACTAGCGTGGATAATGTGCTCCACACTAAGACCATCATGGCCTGGCGTCTTACCGCGCTGCATGCCACGAACCACCCGCGCCACGTCCTCGGGTGTATAGGGCCCGGGCGCCGGCGCAGGCGACTCGCGGCTCGCGGAGCTCCCGTCCTCGTTCGAAGGTCCCGCAGAGGCAGGGGTGCAAGTTTCATCCGCTACGGGTATAGGCTCAACCTTAAAATGCTCCATAAACAACTCAGCGATAGCAACAGGATCGCTGATGTTATTTACAGTATCAGGAAGTCTTTGTTTGTGGTCTGTAGCTTTCGTCGCCTGCCAAAATTTAACAAAGTTTTTATTATTTCTATGACTACTAATTATATTCATTTTTATCATTTCCTCATTATCTTGACACCATTTTAATTTATTTTTAAACTCTTTACGAGACCCTCGCATATTTTCGTAGAAAAATCCATTTAAGGGCTTACCATATTCGCACCACTGTCTATAACATAATCTAGCTTTCTCATGAAGACTTCTAAGGTGGTGGTTCCAACCTGTGATCTGTTTTCGTTTGGCCTTAGGTTTTTGACCAGAACGCGAAGAGGAAATCGATGCCTGCTGTAAAATATTTACAATATTCGAGTACAAATCATCAATAACGCTAACAATATTTGACTGACTAGAAGTTTCCATCATATTCTTAAAATTACAAAAATTTTTAAAACATTCATTCCCATATAAATTGATTTGATCTATATTTCTTATACCCCACACTATACTTAAGCTATTTTTATTTAAACTAGAATCATTGTAGGGCACACATGACCGTGACAAGCATTCTATGTTGCATCTTATGTTAACTGGATAATGGTCAGACCACTGTACATCGCATTTCACATCTATGTTTAATATGGTTTGACGGGCCGCTTGCGTGACAAGACAGTGGTCTAACCATCTTCCACAGCCGTGGGAGTCACTAATAAAAGTACATACTTTCGAGTCTACACCTAAAAGTTCCAAGTCCGCACATGACCATGACTGCTCTGAACAAAACGATAATAACTCGTCTCCAAACCTAGTTCCAGGATGCGCATTAAAGTCACCTAGAATGTAGGCTGACTCCACCTCATATTCATCTATAAGAGCGTTCACATCCGCCAGGGTATCCGTGAACTCTGTCAGGTTTTCTTCGACATCCACCGGCATGTACACATTTACGACCAAAAAACGTCGCGCACCTTTACCCACTAACACAGCAGAGACTCTATTTGAAGTACACTCGATCACTTCGACCTCCGTAAACACTGACTTACGCCACAAGATAGCTAAGCCCCCGTAAGGCCTTCCTCGTAACACTCCCGCACCGCTATCCACTGACGACTTAGCAAATGCTCCAAAATCGCTATCGATGCCTTGAATAAAACCTAGATCGTGCTGCAAAAGCCACGTTTCCTGCAGAGCGATTATATCAGTAGATTTACACAATTCACGCACATAATCCACCGACCTTTTAACACTTTTACAATTAAAAGTCGTTAAGTTCACGATGATTTCTCGATGCAAACAGTTCATCCGAGTTGGTTAGTTGGGCGGTGAGGAACATTATAGCGTTCCTTGTACCTTCTGAACACTAAACCAGCTGGCCAAAAGTCCCCTCGCAAAAAAGTATCAGTTTTACTGCTAAGGATTTCAATTCGAAACGAATTAAACGCCGTGTCGTGGTTCTGCTTAAGCATCGTTATATTACGACATTCTTGTCCCATGTCCTGAATATGGTTTTTAATATCCTCTTCCGTGACATCCTTGGTGAATCTCGAAACATAAATAGAACATGTTGATTCAGCTACGCGTATTCTACTACAGTTTTCTAACGTTCCTCTCATGTTAGATAAACGTTTGCGTTTTTTGTTATAGACAACGGTTTTGAAGTCGTCATCGCCAACGCGAGCCTTTGATATATTATGCTCACGGGATCGTGCCGACTGGGGCGAGCTCACTATAATGTCTCTGTACGTAGGCATCAATTCGTTTCCCGATGCAGTCATAACTCCAACGCCACTACACAAAACAGGTTGCTGAGGTTGCGGCTGCGATAGTGCAGGTGACTCATTCGAAGGACGGGGCTTGTTTGTGTTCGATGCACGCTTGTCAGCTGTTACTCCCGACCGTTCCGTATTTAACTGCGTAGTTTTTTGCATTACTTGTTTAGACACAGATTTAGTCTGCTTACTCGCTGTACGTATATGTTTTAGCTCGTCATGGATATGTTTTAAATCCTCTCTTGATATCCAATTATCTCTTAAAAAGTTCAATTCTGATTTCAATTGGGTCAGATCTTTTAGGAGACGTGATACGTCCACATGATCAAGAGTCACAGGCGGTAGCCGATTGAGGTCCTTAGCAACAAACTGGGGATGCTTATCCGGGTCAGTTTCCTTAAATAATTTAAGGATGTCTTTCAAATTTTTCTTCCTTTTATCTTCACCCTTCCTAGTCACACATCTTAATCCATCAGAGATCGTGTCATACAGTTTTGTTTTGGCTGTTTCAACTTCTTCGTCCGAATAATTTGACGCGCAAATTTGCACTAAACTGAGCTCGTCAAGAACGTCAATTTTATTTTGTATGAAGGTCAAGAGCTCATTCACGATTATTTCGTTATTTAAATTCGTCATGGTATCTTCTGTAGCTGTCAGCTGCGGACGCGCATGACACGTCAATATCGATCGCGATAACAGTACACGCGCGCGACCACCCGCTGCGGCTGCCGGACGGAACTGACTACTGACAGTGTCATATAAAATGTAGTGTCAGAATTAGATTTTTACTTGCTCTTAAGTTTTAAGGTATTTTACTTGTTTTTGTTTTATAGTTTTTGTCACTTCGCTATCGCAATAGGTTACCACCTGTAATGATAGTTTGTAAGTTTTAAATAAATAAATAATAAAATAAAATAAAATAAAAAAAATTGTAACATTCATATTAATTTATTCACTTCTTAATTAACAGCAGAAAATATTCTACAGGCAAAAGTTGGTTAATTATACATTATGACGTCAACGAGGTATTCGTGATTTATAGTTATTATAATAAGTGTCAATGTGTCCTAAGATGGACCATGTCTGACTTGTAATAGCCTATTTGCTCTATTCTAACACAAAAAGGTAAAAATTATTAAAAAAGAGGCTGATTTCAATATTGAATAGAAAAATGAAAATATTATGGCCTAGGTATTTCAGAATGTCCAATTAAGCTCTACTTAGCGAATAATTCAAATGGGGAACGTCATTCCTCAAAGAATATCTGGCAGATAGCTCTAACCGAAGCGGGAACTCACTTCGGCGTTGTGAAACAGGCCCTTATTTAAGAAATGTAAGCGGTCACTTACCCTAGCATTCCCATATGGATAAGTGTGAATTTCCACATACTGATGTAACAGTTCGACCACTTTTTTGAACTGGGTCTTGTCAAATTCTATGCAGTCTGGACAAAGGCTTTCATAGTACAACTTAATTGTTGGTTTGTTGGCTTGAGCTGGAAACTAAGAAAAAAGTCATAATGATAGTATAATATCTAATTACCAAGGTTTCTTTTTAATAATATTTCCGATATTAGGGTGTGTTTAGTGATCTACATATACTTATTAGTAAAGAATTTTAAATGAGGTTTAGTCAGTTGAGCAATATCTTACTCGTATACCGTATACGTATACATATTATGTATAAAATTCTCGTGTCACAATGTTCGTTCCCGTACTCCTACGAAATGGCTTTACCCATTCTCATGAAATTTAGTGAGCATATTAAGTAGGTCTATGATTCGGCCAACATCTATTTATCGTTTCATACCCCTTAGACAGGGCCAGGGCTGGGGTGGGACGGGGCCGGGGCGAAACGATGGGGAGGTAGCGTAGAACCATTCATAGACCGTAGACGGGGCCGGGGCTGGGGTCGAACGGGGCCGGGGTGAAAGGGTGGGGAGGTAGCTTAGAACCAAGAGGACATAGGATACATTTATCCCGTTTGACGGGGCTGGGACTGAGGCGGGACGGAGCCGGGGCGAAACAATTTTCGCTGAGACCGCTTAACTTTAAGAATTACGAGGCTTCTTGGAACGGGACCGGGGCGGGACGGGGCTGAGGGCTGAAATAAAGTTCCCTGGGTCTGCTAGTATTTTATAATAATAAATGAATAACAAATATATTGTACACCATGAAAGCTCCTTTTACTAAGCTCCATATACCTTTTATTTAAGCTATAACTTAGTTAGTCACCACCACCTATATATGCTACTAATAAAATAACAAAATAAATTAAATTAAAATAAATTGAATTAAAATGAACACACTACACAGTATTATTTTATGCTAATGCGCTTTTCCTCTTCTTCTTTCGTGTCGGCGAACACGGGCTAATACTTGCCCAGAATGAATGCGCTTTTAAACCTGGTTCAATAAACCGAATGAAGATTTGGTAAAAAAACAAACAAGATAAGGAAGGTATGTAGCCTTATATTGATATGCTTTCTAATTATGCACGCATTTAATTTATTAATACGATAAAAATAATAGTTACGTGTATTACCTTTTTTTCCATCAGCAACACATCAGCCTCAATGATTTTAATAGGAGTGTTAGCGCTTTCCAATATATTAGAAAGAATTTCTGTGAAAAAATGCGTCCAACGTGAAACACCTAAATGTAAAATATACATGTTTATTTATACAGACTACTTACCAACTTCTTGTGAACTCGTGATAACGACGGTAGCCAGTAGGATAAAATGGTGTAACAACATTGTTTTGTTTTGTTTCGTCAACGTTACTAATCTAACGTGTTATCAATTTAACGTGTTGATCCTTGCCTTGTGTTAGCAATACTGACAGTCCGAGTATCAGGGAATGGATATTGTTTATAATCATTTATATTAACATCTGGCATGCGTTTCGATGTGATGGACAAGTAGGTAATAACGTTATCATAAAGTTCAAATTCAGAATCGTAAAACAGCATAGTAAACATACCAGATCCAGATAGCAAAATCGATGTGAAATTTTACATTACTTTAAATGTATTTATTGCACTAACATTCATTGCACAAATACCACCGAAAAAATTATGATACCTTTATTATAATTTCTGAAAAACTATCTATGGCACGAGTATTATACCTAACGACACCTATCCTACGTACATTTATACTACAATGTAAGAACATAAATTACCATTTTGAATTTTACCAAAAAATATGCATGTTTACGCACAGTGGCTTATGGTATGGGTAATGGAAGTCCTGGAGACTGGGGAATTAAGTCAAAACGGTTTGAAAAAAACCGGTTAAGTGCGTGTCGGACCCGCGCACTGAGGGTTCCGTGCCACCCTTAACTGAATTCAGGGTCCACTTACTTTCACTTAACGAAAACATCACAATATATTGCGACAGCAAAAATAACTTTGTTTTTCATAGTGTTTGTATGAAAGACAAAGTTATATTTGCGGTTGATAAAAATGTGCAATATCTCAAAAACTACTGGTTCGATCTCCTTCAAACCAATTTTCGTTGCAAGTTTTTGTTGAGATCTACATCATATATTTTTTTCAAAATTTTCACTTTCTTAGTTCAAAAGTTAGAGGGGGGGGGGGGACGCCCATTTTACCACTTTGGAAGCGTCTAGATCTCAAACCTTACACTTTTAGAAAAAATGGTTTTAGAAACCTCAACATCATTTCAAAAGACCTATCCATAGACACCCCACACGCATAGGTTTGAGTAAAAAAAAAATTTTAGGTTTTAGTTTCATGTATGGGAGCCCCCCCTTAAATATTTTTTTTCTTACTTTTTGTATCTGAATCGGAAAGCGGTGAACAAAATACACCTAGCTACCAAGTTTCAGCTATGTTATGCTTATAGTTTCAGAATAAAGTGGCTGTGACATACGGACGGACAGACAGACAGACAGACAGACAGACAGACAGACAGACAGACAGACAGACAGACAGACTTGACGAAACTATAAGGGTTCCGTTTTTTTCCATTCGGCTACGGAACCCTAAAAAGAACTAAACATATAAATAATACATTTTTAATTAGTTTTTTACTAACTTGCAAAAGGACAAATGTGATGTTACGACGAGGAGACGTAATAGTCTTGATTGCAAGGTTCAGGCGGATTGTCGAAAGTAGCACAAATATCACTGAAGAGATGTGGAGTCCATTTCCACTCTTCTCCGTTAAGAAGAACATACGGAACGTACTGAAATCCAACTTTTATACTTTCTTCACCATAATGTATCAGAATATCCTCTCCCATTTTCCCCATAGCACATTCTTTTATTGAATCCACATTGATGTTCATTTGTTTTCCACACTGAAATGACACCAATAATTACATATTTAATTTATTGTTTTCAAGCCTGTAATGAAAGCTAGCACCAACATCATACGTATTAAAATCTTATACAATCGTACACAATCTATTTCATTCAAAAGTAAATGTTTTGAGACAAACAAAACCATTTTGTGTCGTCGTCGATATAGACCGACGCAACGCAACGCAAAGTGGGTTAACCCTTACCAAATCTGCAGCATCGTCAGTGCTTCGATGCTCACTGATGCAGGAGACCAATAGCAACGCCTCGGTCTGGTTGGCTATGATGTTCAGGGCGCATCCGTGGAGCTTGTTACCGTAGCAGTCAGGCGGCCCGAAGGCACATATTACTGCCACATTACCGTCGGTGTCATTAGTAATCTGAAAATGAAAAAACCGCTCATTACTAGTTTTTAAGTTGTTACATTATAGATCAATATTGGAACTTATCTTAATCTAAGATGAAATAAGTAGTTTACCCTGTTATTATAACCAGTGTTATCTGTATATTTTCTCGTAATGAATTCTAGATCTGAAAAGGGATTTAAAAAAATAACGTGTTCATCTAGAACCATGTTAGCAGGTAGATAGATGGTTTTAATCAAAATATGCAGCAAGCTTACTAAAAATAACGAAAAATCATCGCAGTGCATCTGCGCGGTTCCCTAAGCGCCATAACTCAGGAACAATACATACACTTCAGTGGAGAGTGAACGCCTAATAAGCGTGATAACAGAATAATTTCTATTGTTTCTGGATTACTGTGCACTAAATTGTTCAATAAATGACTTAATCATTTCTAATATCAAATATTAACTAAACTTACAACTGCTTTTCCAAATGGATATGTATGAATTTCCACATACTGGTGTAACAGCTCAACCACCTTTCTTAACTGGGTTGACTGTAATTTTATGCAGCCAGAACAAAGGCTTTCATAGTACACTTGTAACTTCAGTTTATTGGTTTTTGCTGGAAACTGTATTCAAGAAATTAAATTAATATTGTAAAATAATCCTAAAATAAATATTTGTATCACGGCGTTATCCCACCCCATCTCTACAGGTTATAACAATAAAGATCTAGCAGCTTTTAATTAAATTTTCTACTTTGTACACGTACAATGGATTTGATTATCGGTGGGCAACGACTAAAACTAAAACGAAGGTAAATGTAAGGTTAAATCTTAATTTATCTTAACGTTAAGATAAATGTTAAGATAATCTATTTTGATGAATTTTAAGGGACAGACTACAATGATTTCTAAATCACGTTTCTATTGACTTTTGATAGATAAATAAATACAGCACTTACATTTTCTTTTTGCGGCAACAAGTCAGCGTCATTAATTTTTATGTGAGTGGTAACAACACGTTCCGTTTTAGAAAAAACTTCTGTAAAATAATGTGAAAAGGAGTGTACAATTTTGTACAATAATGTGAAACAAGCATTTTTCATATTGTGCCTGCTTAGTACTGCTTACCAACTTCTTGCGAACTTGTGACAATGGCGGTGGCAAATAGGAAATAATAGTAGTGTAACATCATAATTTTTACTTGCCTATCGCTACGCTACTAATATTGTATGTTTCTAACCTTCCTTTGCGTTAAAAACTGATGGTGAGACTAGGCATATTGTTTAAATATACGTCAAAAAAATTTAAATAACGAACGAAATGTTACTTAAAAATCGTTATCGTATCGTTCAGAAACGTAAATCAAGTAAAAACACCCGATTCAGATAACAAAATTGATGTGAAGTCTTGCATTCCTAAAATGCAGTAACATTCTGTGAAATAAATTTAACAGATAGGAACCCAAACTTTTATTATGACTGATAAGTAATTATGTTTACAGTGTCCCCTTTTGAAAAGAGATTTTTTCGATCGATTTTTTACTGTCGAAGTTTTAAGTGTAGAATTTAAACAGAGAAGATGGTTGAAAAATTCCTCCAGCATGGGATCCGGTTCTATCGAAGACCCAAGCCAGACCACTTACTGCAAGATCTCAAAAGGCTCTTTCTGCGTGGATAGGAACGTAAATTGATATTTAATGAGTGATGGTAGTTTAATACATTTTAAAAACTATGTAAATGACAAATAACATCTTTTTATGAGGTCACGCAGCCAATGCGCTAAAAAAGCATTTGAAAAATTCAACTGGCTTGCCAATGTGACGATGGCCGAGTGGTATAGACATGCGCCCGGATGGCGTAAGACACGGGGTTCGATTCCTCGTCTGTCACAGTTGATTTTTACAAGTGCAATTTATATAAAAAATATTACTAATATTATACTGCCTCCCAACCAAGCCAATATTCACAGTCTGTGCGTAGACTGTTGGAGTACGTAAGCTTGACAACATATACACCGACTCCAAAATAATTGGTTTCTCTCAAATTGAAGACAAATGCGTTATTTGAAACTTTTTAGACAGATTTTTGAGGGCTGTTCAATTTCTAAATTATTTTTCGAAAGTAGATTTGTCTAATAAATCCACAATTTTATCCACAAAAAACAGCCATGCATGCAAACATGGTGTTTGAGATGGATGACACCAAGAAAAGACCGAGCAAAGCTCCGTCAACCAGATATTGTAGTATAAAATGTGCCCTAATAGTTAGTAGGAAGGTTTGTGGAAAATAAAGACACATCCATCAGGTAAGTACCTAATTTTATTTATTGACCGTTAGACAGACAACGACTGGTGTCATCGGGAGAGACGCGGTCAATGTCTTGATTGCAAGTTGCTGGCGAATTTTGGAAAGTTGCACAGACGTCATTGAATAGATCATTCCCTTTCCACTCGTTTCCATTAAGAAGAACATACGGGACGTAATTATAATCAACTTTCTTGCTTTCTTCGCCGTAATATATTAGAATATCCTCGCCCCTTTTGCCTTTCGCACATTCTTTTATCGAATCCACATTGATGTTCATTTGTTTTCCACACTGAAATCACAACATTTCAGATAAAAAATAACTGACTGATAAAATAAATGGTGACCAAATATAATAAAATGTCATATATGAGAATCCGCAAATAGAAAATGATGTTTTAAAATCAGCCCTATTTGATGAATATTTTTTAACTGGCCATTGAAAAATCAGCCCCTAATCAATTATTTTCAAGCAATCGGAGTCAAATGGTTACATTATGAGATTTAAATTAAATAAGGTAACATAAATTACCTTATCTGCGCTGGAATCAGAGCTCTGGTACTTCATCATGCAACAGTTAAGAAGCAAAGCCTCGGTCCGGTTGGCTATGATGTCCAGAGCACAACCATGAAGCTTGTTACCGTAGCACTCTTTCTCTCCATGCTGGCATTCCACTACCATGTTACCGTCGCTGTCTTGGTATGTCTGAAAATTAGAAAAACCTTCATCACTTTGTCGTATATACTTGTCTTACTCTACCATTGAAGGTAGATGCTATGTAGAGTAAATTTTTGTTGGAATATTATTTTGATATCATTCATGAAAAATAAAACTCTTAAAATGAACAATTCTATCAAAGTAGAGCGGTAGTAGAGGCCTATGTTCAGCTGTGGATATTAATAATAAGTCTTTGGCTGATAATAACGATGATGATGAGAGCGGTTAGTAGGATAGAAAACAGCATGTCAAGCAACTACTGCCGTACCTACTAATCGAGTCGTAATAAGTAGTTTTCAACAAAAAATACACGAACACTTGTAGCTAAGTACTTTAATTAGTAAAATTTTTAAACTTACTTCTGCATTTCCATATGGATATGTGCGAATTTCCACATACTGATGTAGCAGCACAACAACTTTTTTAAACTGTGTTGTTTCCAATTCTATGCAGCCAGGACAAAGGCTTTCATAGTACAAATGTATTGTTGGTTTATCGACTTGCGCTGGAATCTGTTTTCAATAAAATTTACTTTAGTTAATTGTATCCCTGCATTTTCCAAAGATTTGATTTATAGAGTTCCTCACGGCGCCAACTAGCACCTTGTTATAAAATATGCCAAAAACAATAAACTGAACATATATGATGATAATTACCTAATCGTAATATAATTATAGATAATTACAATCATAATATGTGTAATAATAACACTTACATTTTCTTCATCTGTCCAAATGTCAGCCTCTTTGCTTGTCATTTCTGCGATAAAAATAATGAAATATTAATATTTATACAAGTGCAGAATACTAGTAGATACATTAACATAACAAAGTTGCTTACCAAGTTCTTGCGAATTGGCAATAATAACAGTGGCAAATATAAAATAGTGCAACCACATTATTTTAATTTACAGATGCTACTATTTATTTAATAACGTGTCGATCCTTTTCTTGCTTTATCAAAACTGACGATGAATAGGGTATATGCATTAAGTATAGTGGCATACGATCGAAACATTTAAGTTATGCACGAGTATGTAATCGTTATCATAAAGTTCACAAAAATAAAACGAGCATTAAATAGTAAACATACCACCTACCGAAGATAATTTAACCAGTCAAGAACGACACGGACTCGCGCACCGAGGGTTCTGTATCAAGTTATCAACATAACTAAGGCTTCAGTCTCCTATTAAATTCTCAAATCTGCGTGAAGTGAGATTATCTTAGTATTTTGACAAAAAATTGATTTAAAAAGTTCAGATTCACCGGGATTCAAACCCCGGTGTGCGAGTTTCGGGACCGCAGTTTACCCCTGAGAGAATTGCGTCGAAATTTGCATTTTAATTCTAATGATATTTTTGCTGTTATATCCTGAAGCCTGAAGATTTTAAAATAAAAATCAGCTGAAATCAAAACGGCATTGATTTAAAAAAGATCTAATTATATCAGGCCCCGGTCTCCTATTAAATTATCTAGGGCTCTATGCGGCCCGACTTCAGCCACAGAATTATAATAATACCTTCAGCGTAAACGTTCCGGCCGACGTTTGGCCGACGCCAAGCACAGCATCAGCGGCAGTGACTTGTTACTACTACGTGTAGAGAAACTAATGCCAAGCAAAAAATGGGTCGCAAATATGACGACAAGATTTTTAATATTTTTTTGAAATTTGAATTTCGATTTAAGAATTTGTACTGTAAGTAGATGACCGTGTCGTCATTTCATGGAGCACAAAATTTGTTCGTGATGTCAGTTCCATACGCTAGTAATAGTAGTTCAATGATCTGAAGTCCTATCTTTGAATCACCAGCGTCAATATTATGAGTGATTTTCGTTCAGAAACGAGTTATTTTCGTTGACTTTTAATTCATATTCGAACGAAAATCTCTCGCCATCTTGATGCGAGTGATTCAAAAATAGTGCACCAGCGGTCACTACCTAGTATAAGTAGTAGATATAAGTCTAGATATACGTCCCGTTCATATTAGTAGTACAAACCGTGCTTCTGTGTTATAAAACTAGCCAAGTGCGAGACGGACCGGCGCATTGAGGGTTCCTTGCAATCTTTCAATTGAATTCGAGGTTCACAATTCCATTTCGCGAAAATATCACTAAAAGGTGCAGTTGTTGACAATCTGCTATCTCTAAATATTTGTTAAGTCTTGCTACTCCATGTATTTTTTTCAAAATGTTTACTTTCTTAGTGTAAAAGTAAGAGGGACGCCCATTTTACTACTTTCGAAGTGTCTTCTCTCAAATGTTTGACTTTTAGAAAAAAAGAAGCCATGCGCATAGGGTTGAGTATTTTTTTTTAAGTTTTAGTTCATGTATGTAAGCCCTCCTTTGATGTCATTATTTTTTACTTTTTGTACAAGAATCATAAAATTCGTAAATCGATTGACAGGATACAACTACCTACCAAGTTTCAGCTGTATGATGTTTTAAAAGTTACAGAATAATGTAGCTGCGACATACGGACGGGCGGACAGACAGACTTGACAATAACTACAAGGGTTCCGTTTTTTCCATTCGGCTACGGAACCCTTTAATAAATAATCCGACTGTGGAATGACAATTTGTTTCTTGTCACTTTTATAGTATAAAAATAGCATTGGACTGATTCAATAAATAATTCGTCGTTTTCACTATCAAATTCACTACTTTTACCCAAATGTGAGACCAGGAAAAAGTACGGTAGTTTTTTTTACGTGGATACATTACTTGATTTTTTTCGGTAAAACAGTGATACTCGTAATCGAATTACCACACGAAATAAGTTTGATCATGCGAGAATCGGCCTCCAGAAATCGAGCCATGTGTATACGCTATAGACGCATCGCATGCCTATACCACTCGGCCACCAACACATTGGAAAACCTGTTGAATTTTGCAAGTGCTTTCTTTAACGCGTAGGCTTAATCACCTCATCAATATTGCGAGATTACTTTCTCGTGTCTATTCCAAATAATAAATAGGTACTTTTAGAAAAAAAAAACAGAGTAACGCAAGTGAAAGAGGTAAAATGGAATGGGGTTTCGCCGTCAAGGAGGAAATCAGGGTTTTGCTCTATGGTAGATAAAAAAAAACGAAATAAATGTTCTTCTATACTACGTATTTTCTAGCAAGACCATATTAACGATCATTGAGTGAGAAGATACTTGAAGTCTATGATTTCACTGAATTATGCATCCTTGCAGGGCTCTGGAGGATTCTTGAACGTAGCGCAGACGTCCTTGATTAGGTCCTCATATTTCCCATCCCACGATAGTCCGTTGATTTCAACGTGTGGCACTGTTGCAAACTTTCCCCTGCTTAATTGTCCAATAGAAGATAGCATGTAAGTTCCAAAACGTTTTGCACATTCTTTGATTTCCTTAGATTTTGCATTGTCGATCTTCATTATTGAACTACACTGTATGTAAAGAAAGATGTAAGTATAAAAAATAAAAATGCATTGGCTTATTTAACTTAACTTTCTACTTCGTAACCATGCAATTCATCAACTCTAGACTATGGCCAACGAAATAAAATCAATTATTTTCGATACTCTGTAATAATAAATTTTAAATACTTACATCGTCAACAGCTGCATCGTCAGAGCCCTTGTTGGTCCTATTAAAGTCCATCAAACAAGCGTTGAACGGAATGTAATTGGGCATCTGTAAAGCACACGCTTGCAGTTTGTTCCCGTAGCATTCATCGTCTCCGTGCTGGCACGTGATTTTTATTGTATTATTGTAATATACTGTCGTCTGTAAATGAAATCAACTTTAGATCATGTTCGTCAAGTGTTTACAACTCTCAAAGCGGTTTCACACTACGTCTACTTCGAAAATTAGGTCTGGAGCCCTATTTTTTAATCACTCGCGTCAAGATGGCGAGTGATATTCAATGATTAAAGTCGAATTTTGGAATGAAAACCAGTTGTAATCTACACAAAAAGGATTTGAAAAATCATTGCTCAATTTTTTGAGTACTCACGACTAGATATTGAGTGATTTCTGTTGATTTTTAATGTGTTTTCGAACGAAAATCACACGCCATATCCAAGCGAGTAAATCAAAATTGGGGCCATGGAGCTCTATTTCTGAATCACTCGCTTCAAGATGGCGAGTGATTTTTGTTCGAAAGCAAGATATTTTCGTTGACTATTAATTCATCTTCGAATGAAAATCACACGCCATATCCAAGCGAGTGATTCAAAAATAGAGCTCCCGGAGTTAGTAAAACTAAGTACGAACTACACTACCATAGACATATTGCGGAAACGCTCTCACAGAAAGGATGTAGATAATCGTTAGATATGGGAAGTGTTGGAATACAAGTTAAATATTAAAAAGGTAGTACGGCCCTCTTCCTTAACTTTGAAGTTGCACGTGGATCCCCATAAATGATAAATCAATATATTAACACATTGAGCTCCATGGTGGTCACCGATGACCCACAAACAATGTTTTTATATTGTGTCTAGTTTCGTGGCAGTCAATACTACAGTCCTTACTATTTCAATGGGAAAAGTTATTTTTCTACATCGATTTCCACTGACTTACCGCAGCTTTCCCATATGGGTAGGTCACAATATCGATGTACTGGCCAAGTTTACTGCTGAGCTCGGTTAAGTATGTAGAGTAAAATCTTCTGCAATGAGGGCACATGGTCTCGTAGTAGAGTGCTAAAGAGGGCTTGTCATCCGATTCTCGTACCTTGAGAAAGGAATACAGAATCGTTACTATTATAGCTTAGGTAAAAATTTATTATTTCGCTTGGAATAAAATGGTATTTACGCTGCTAATTTCTCCAACAGACCCTTCCCGTGCTTGAGGTATGTCATCTGAAAGAAATGACATACAGTTATTGGAAAGAGACACAAATAAATTACTATGTTAACATACCATATTTTTGAGGGCGTATAGAGGTAGTTGAGATACACGAAGTGACCAACAAAATAAATCCAAAATAGTACAAAATACAAGTCGACATCGTTATGTGGAGACTGATCAAGTAAATTGCTAATATTGATAGAACGATGTATGCAACAATGACTGCTGCTTATAAGGTTCATAGGTACGGTATGTAAAAAAATATTTACCCATTGAGTATTTTTATTACATTCCTTGTATGTGAACAATTAATATGTTGCATTACTTTGAATTTATGGAACATTTTACTGTATTTCATTGCTCATGCTTACCTATGTTGATAAAGTCCATTATCAACATGACATATGTGATGATGAGTTCTTGTAGTCTAGGCGCAGTATGGATGTGTCGCTGCTTGCTGCATATTTGTGTTTTACCATTAAAATACATTTAGTTTTGCATTTTTTTTTAATTATAACATAACTGGTTCTGAAGTTTACGCGAATACTACTCATTAAAACACACTTTATGGATTGATTTCGCGAACATTTATTTTTAATTAATGCCTGACGTTTCGAATGCTTTATAGCATCCGTGGTCACAGGCAGACTAAGATGTTATTTGTCATGCATGACATAGTTGCTCAGCTTAAAGAGTACTTACTCAGCTTAAAGAAAAAGCTTTACAAACTTTTTCTTTTTGACTCATTAATCAGGGCTTCTCCTACATTTCAAAAACATTTTTTGCATTTCATGCAAACAATTAACTCGGCAAACGAACGAATACGTTACTCTTATGTAATTTCCAGGGTCGGAATCAGTTCAAAGCAATGTTTGCGCTGCCCGGCATCGCGGCAGGTCGCAGGCGCGCTAGCTCGCTTTGTTTGCCGAACGGGGTGATAGCTGTGCTAGTTTTTTCACGTTTCGTATACATATAAGTATGATTTTTATAACCACGTACATTTATAAACTGGAATAAAACGATGATAAACTAAAATTGATATCAGGAGGTCTACTAAGAAAAACGAAATCCGTCAATTCGATTATCGTTTTTCGGATGCGAAATATTTTTAGTATGGAACCCTTACTATGAAATGCTTCGGATCCGCAAAACGATTATTGTTTTGACGGATTTCGTTTTTCTTAGTAGGCCTTCAGTGCCTTTCGATCCCGGTATATTATTTATCTGTAACCTCAATATCTAATTCAGGTTCCATCAAAGCATAGAATGATAATTCAGTTTTCTATTACACTATTAAACCCCCCTTTTCTTAGAGATAAGTTGAGAATACGTCGTAGTCTCGTAGTAGTCGTAGTTAGTACTACGCTACGACGCTACATACAAATCTTGGTTAAATTCAACTCTTTACGACATTGTGAAAAGCGAATTTTCTTTTTGTTGTGACGAGAAGCTTCATTCTCAAAAAGTACCTACATACTGTCTGTCGCTGAGTCTCAAAGACGAAAATGTGTTATGAACTTCCACACATTAGGTTATGTCCACACGAATTCACAAGTTCAAAACAAAATTTACTTTATGAAGTAATTTGTGAACATACCTTTGCTCGGTTGCATCCTTTAGCTTTTATTATTAAAAGTCAATGGATTGGACGTTTATTAGGTAAAAAAAATACTCATCTACTCAGATACTATACATAACCTGATCCATCTTATTTTGGCATTCGAGAAATCAGTAAACTGTAACTGCAAAAAATATGTCGTGTCTTTTACTAACCGTCAATTTAAGGTGCACTATAGCCTCGCTCTTTATTGTTGCTGCTTCTATAAGCAGCCATGTCTCGTGTGGCCGATCGAGGTGCTAAGATTAAACTCGGTGGTCCGTGGTCACCCGTGTGCATCCAGGCGCGAGGGAAGTGGCTAGTTATAGTATGGTAGCAGTAAGTATGGTCTCACGATACGTCTGAAGAGTCGTCTGCTCCTCAAAATAGCATTGTAGTTAGTGGCGCTTTGTAGCCAGACTTCATATTACTTTCTTTGCTTTGTTCAATTTGGCACGCGATCTTTGATACAATTTTAACGAAACTACGAGGAGCACGCTACATGATAGGACGCAATGACTGTAGGTAATTCCTACTAATCTTGTAACCAATCAGTTTTCACACCAAATAAAACAAAAATTACTAGGCAGATAGTTTCAGATCATCAGAACTAGCTGTTGCTTGTAAATTAAGCTGGTTGGGTCACAAGAGTCTGTTCATCAATAGGGGCTACAAAAAAAGGGATACTTCTTACTATTTTTGATTATGTGGTTTCACGCGCCTCAAGTGTTATACCAAACGGAATGGAATTTCCGTGAAGAAATGTGATTTGCGTAAAGAAGTTTCAAACCCGGTAAATGAGGAGCGCAGTGGCGCCCCCGGCGGATGCGCACTAATGAGTTTACCCTCACTTACAACTCCGACGCCTCTCGTAATCAGCGCCGCTAATGGTCGGCCACCTTAATTTATGTCAACCTTCCTTCTTAAATCGCATTAAAAAAAATCCTAACCCATTTGAATCACAGAGATAATTAAAAACGTCACCCTATTACGCAGATTTATCCTTAAAATTGGCGTGAATCCATTTTAGCTGAGACAAGACGATATTGACCAATATCTGTATAGACCAATGGTTGACTGGTAGAGAATGCTTTTAGCATTAAGTCCGCCATATGTACCTTTTGTTTGTGCATGAAGTGTAATAAATAAAAAAATAAATAAATTGACGGAAGTTAGAGCGAAGCCACATTGGCGTTGCGTTGCGTCTGTCTATTGCCTCAGTGATGAACTGATGAGTGATCGATCACTCATATCTGTCAACTGCGCTGTGCCTGCGCATTCCGAAGACTCAACGCACCGTGTGCCCCATGCCGTTCAGTTTTTTAAGTAAAACAACGTCAACAACAACAAGCGCCGACGTAACGCAACGCAACACCAAAGTGTGGCCAAAGTGTTTTCGCTCAGTCGTTCGTTGGTAGCAGTAGTAATTGAAGACAATAGATAAAAACTTGATAGGTTAGGTACTTAGAAAGCTCATCGTGTACGAATGCCAATAAAATGTGCAACGGTAGAAGAGAGAACATTCCAAAACAAAGTGAACAGATGCAAATCTGAAATCCAATTCGAAACGTGATCTATCGATAGATTTGATCGCAGTTCTGCCGCTCTATCAGATGGGACGTGGAGAGACATTTTTGCAAATAGACACTGTAGGTAGCCATCTTAACTACCAATCTATCTAAGTTATTCTCTTCTATAGAGAACAAACTATAAAAACACATTTTCATGTGATTTCGTTGTACATGTGTTAATTTTGTGTGATACACATAACAAACTCGTACATACTGCTTTACTTGTTTTTGAAGGTCGAACTCAATAGTGAACATCTTGCAAAATGTCGTGGCGTAGATAAGTGCATATTAGATGTGGTTAAAATCAGTAAATATTAATAGTTAGTTATTTATTTTTCATTAGTCTACAAGTGGTCGAGTTCTGAATTACCACCCGGTACCTACTAGTCCGGATTAAATGGACCGACAAGTTCGCGATTCGTACATTTCACTTAGGAACTTGGTTGATTTGAGCTTGCCGGACGCCGAGGGCTGCAATCCAACAAACTCAACTTAATAAAAACTTTGCCTTCGGATCTACATCCACGGTAGCTAACTATCACGGATTAATACTAAGCTTCGAATTCCGTTTTCTGGAAAGTAACTCGAACCAATAGCCAATAACCTTATGTTATTTATCCTAGTGAAGTTTTATCTTAGTGTATTTCATTATTTGATTCATACTCAGACTATTGATGTGCTTAGAGTGTATAATGTCGTAGGGCGCAAGGGCAATAAATTGGGGATGCAAGCTCGCTATTACATAATTTCATTTTAAGATAGCGAGGGTTGCACAAATAAATAAATAAAAAAGTATTAAAGAGAACGCTGAAAGCCTGTCAGGCAGATGGTGAGCACCGCACTCTGCCTGTGCTCGGGTGAAACATTCAATGCAGTTGGCTAGTGGCTACATGCCCCAAACTGAATGTTATTAAGCTGGAAAACGTACGTGGCGTACTTACTATTTAACATTAACATAAAAGGAAGGCTAAGCCATTTGATCTTTACAGATGAGCACACTTTAACGACACTTGCTGCGCTTGCTTTATATGGTCGATCATAAATACATTTGATAGTTACTATTTTTCAGTGTCTTTCAATTTAAAAGTAGTCCGAAGAGTATTAAGTAGGTACCTACATAATATGCCAAAAACTTTTAAATGTAAAAGTTATATTTTGTTAATCAATTACTATTTGCAGGGATGCCACGAAAAAATTAAATACCGTTCGATATTCTTTATTCAGGTGCTAAGACGTCTTGTCTCATTGATCGATGGAACCAATTACTTTGAGATTGATTGATTATTGGTTTATGTAAGCCTTTGTCTCATCATTCATAGTAGGTATACACTATTTCATAAAAATATTACTTTAACTACGACTACGAGTACCTCGCTTAGGTACTAAAAAGCTGTTCGCGTGTCCAGCCGACACGCAACTAAAAAAATTCATGTGGCCGACAAAAGAAAAATGTTATTCAAACAACGTTTTCATTCCTACTGTAAAAAGTAGCCATGACTAATGATATAAAACAAGCAAGGTTACGGTTAGGCGGCCTATTTTTCGTCGTAATGCAGAATGAAGTAATAATCGTTTCGAACAGTTATTATAGTACTTATGGTAGAGTTTTCCAGGTGGGGGTTCTCACGGAACGGTGGCCTGTCGAGGGGTTTCCCTAACCGCGTTAAATATTAATTTGATGTCGGACTGCGTAGTTAGATACAGTATCGATGCACTCAGCTCGCGCGTAAGGGGTTTAGGTGGTTTTACCTGTTACCAAGCAGGTTGTTTCTACTGTCCCTATATTTGTTGAAAAGGTGCAAAGTACATATTTGTAGGACTCTTTACATTTTGTAAATAGACACCGACGACGATCGACACATGTTCAGTTATCGATAAGCGATTCAATTTAATCGAGCTTTAGTCCGATATGAAAGCGAATAGCATAGTTTTTCTTCAAAATAGATTATTCTGAGGGTGAAACGGGGGTGAATGAGTCGGATGGGGCAGGCTAGGTCAAACAGCGCAGGCTATGTTCAACCGTAACCACATAGAACCAACGCTTTATTTGATTCTGTCCGCTCACGTTGTTTACATTTCATCGATATTTAGAGTTCGTCGCTGGAATTCTGGAAACTATAAACGTGTGCATCGTTCAGTTTGGTGCATCAGACATTTATGGAATTATGCAAGTAACAAAGCACTCGTACTTACATCACAAAATGTCTCATCTCATCTACATCCCATTTTGATCCCTGGAATATCCATGAAATATTTTCTGACGGCAAAGGTATCACTGGACTTGGTGTGACTAAAGATAGTTTTATAAAGTTTGTATACTGAATTAAAATTAGACAAGAGGGACGGCTTGCATAAACTTGGTGTGATGAACATTAGGCTGCCAGCGACAGCAGCGGCGAGCATAAACCTATTTCTTAAAAAGCCGTCCAGATTGTTAATTTTTATTCGCGATGGAATGAATTCAGCTAACATATTTTCGCCGGCCTCGTTCCAGGGCGTATCTGAGTCAGGTCAAACAGCGGCGGCTTTGTTCGGTGCAGTTGCCAGCCGCCCGCCGTAGTGCCGGCCCCTATAGTCGGCACACAACCATTTCCATTTTCAAATATGAAGGATCGCTTGCAAGTGCTCGATCTTTATTCGCTTACGTGTATTCGGGCTACTTTATTATGTTTCTAATTATTTCATGCTTGTTTGTTATAATTAACTAAGATGGATATGGGCTTACGCTTTTTTATCCAGGTAAAGTGAAAGTCAAAATATTGACATCGTAACTAACATAAATATCATCAAGCAATAAGAATAGGTCATGCCTGTTACTAACAACACAACAATAGTAAAAATGAAGAACGAAGAAATAAAGAACAAAATAGTAAATATAAAATAGTAAGATGGAATGAAAAGCAAATTGCGCTTCTGCCGCCCGCCCTAATGAGATTTATTTTCAATTAGAACTGGCTCGATCGCAGACGTTCACCGACATGATTTACATCTAGCCTTATTTACGCCTGCTAATAAATTGCGCATTAATTAATTGTACGTCCGATACATTCAATTGATATTATTTTACACAAGTCTGGGTCCGAAATGAGTCTGGCAAAAGTAATATCTTGAAAAAAAAAAGTATGGGTTTGCTCTTGACTTCAGACCAAGCCAAGTGCGACTAAGACGGAGTCGATATCCATGATAAATGATAAATTGTATAGTTTTATAGTACCAAAAAGGTATCTCAAGACCACGGAATATACAGTATATTCCGTGGTCTTGAGATACCTGTCAGCTGAATGCGTTGATAAGAGTTTGTTGATTTAAACAAAGACGTGAGGGATAGGTGTTTCTTGTTAGACTACGGAACTTTGAAATAAAAACTTGCAAAACAAGGTGTTTTAGTCATTCGTTAATTGTATCCACGGAACTGGTAGGTACTCTTCTTGTTGTCTGGCGCATATTTATTCATATTATTCATATTCATATTCATATTAGTACAGTTATATTGCATAGAAAATTCCGCTGACAAATTCTTCAAGTATCTCAAACATCCACATTTCTTAACGGCTGTTATTGCGCAATAAAACAAAAGGTATTCAGAGTGTGTGAGTTTATTGAGTGTGAAAGCAACAGAAATGCCATCAATTTTGCGCCAATCGCGTCACAGTACACTGGTAAACTAATTTGCATAGAAATCCCAACAGTCAGTGTTCAACCGCGTTGATTTGATTTCGTACCGCCGGTGTTTCTGACTGGCATGACAGGAAAGAAGGAATAATCTACTATATATCTAGCTGATTTTGTTGTCTACTCTGGGCTTTACACATGTTACTTAACACTCCTACGAACTCCATATCAATATATATCAATCAAATCAACTATGACCATACGTTTTATATCGCTTTCTTTAACTATAAATGAAAGTGACTGCTAAGATAGAGGCGTGACTGAAAACAGCTGAAAACATATTGAATAAAAAGTATGTAAATTAAAAGTAACTCGTTAACCCATTATTTGTCTGAACACGTGGTAAAATATTCTCAGGGTAAACTGAAGTTTCTTACGAAACATCCTTACATATTGTGTGCCAATGTTAGAGCTCATAGACGCTCATATCTATGAAATATTTATGTATTAGTTTATTTATTCCGCACGAGGGATCAACAACATTCTTCCATCAATTTACCGCCTCGTGGAAGATATGAAGGCAATATTTCTACGCTATCTCGAAGGGCGAGCAGAGATTGTACTATTACACTGGTTTTATTAAGCTCAACAGGGGTCGTAATGCCGAGTTGAGAACGACTTACAAGCATCTCGACTTAGACATTGTTGCTTTTGGAGCTCAGATGGTACCGGCATAACTTTAACAAGACAAAACACTATCGTTTACTCACTGAGGCCTCTTTTATGTTATCAGCATTTTACGCACTTTATATACTTTATCTACCAAAAACACATACGGCTACTACTGCTCTTATATGTTTTAGTAATGAATGGAAGACGAAACATATTTTTGAGATTTCCTTTTACATTTGGATGGTTTATTTATGGGCTTATTTATGGAATATCTGATTTATTCGATGAACATATGATGAATATCAGACAATTATTATTACGTAACTTGGTAATCTATTTTAGCTGCATATCAAAATACTATTTTTTTGCTAGGGCTGAGCTGCAGGCTCAAGACTATAGCGGGATCACAGGTGGTTACTATCCGTAAACGGCCATCAGATATGGTGGTTGGCTGCGAATATGTTGAATAAGCAGTCTCCGACCAAACAGCTGCGGGATTATCAGAATGAAGTGGGGAGTTTAATGGGATGATCTTCTCTATTAAAAGCTATAATATGCACTGACGATCCTCACCCTGGATTGAGAGTGCATGGTTTTGGGTAGCTAGCAGCAATATCAGTACTGCTAGAAGATTAAAGATAGTATATCAGGAATTTTGATTGGACATTAACACGTTCCGGGACAAAGAACGCCTACAGGCGTGAAAACGTTTGTAGTACGTCAGGCAGAACTTACTGTTATGAAAAACGAATTATGACTGATATTAACATGTCTGAACAGACAGCATATTATTTGCATTGTCTGCCATTTCCGCGAAGCCGTTTCATAAAAATTCAGTTTATCCTCGAATCTAATATGCATTCAGTAATAAAATCACTGAAGCATTCGTTTCGTATTTATTTATGGTTATTTATGAGCAGTTTAAGTTTATGGTTGTCTCGGTTAACTAGCAAGCTGTCTATACTTTACGACTAACGGTGCTTTTGTAAAAAGATTGTCGAGTATATTTTATATCTATACCCCTTTTTATTATTATTGTAAAGTACCTCTCTCAACATAAGAAACAATATTAGGTAGCCTAACACAGTAGTGAGTATCCTCGACTATCGTTTTCAGTTTTTGAACGCATAGTTAGGTAAGGCCTAATTTAACCTAACCTCGCGTAGCAGTTAAAGACTGATCAATATTTTTGTGTGATTAATCTAAAGTTTGATGATGGCAATTGGCGAGAAATAAATACAACAGCCACAATCTTCACAGCATCTTTATTCAGGTGAAATTTTCAGGTTTAACTTTTTTTTAAACTGCCGTCGGAGCCTCGTCGCATAAACGGCCAGTGCAGGTATTGTCGAAAGGACTTGAATTTTTCATGAGTTTTCAAAGGCCTGGGGCTACAAACTCCACCTCTCTCTCAAACCTGACGACGAATGCGAAAAAATGTCACTGTTTTACGACTATTCTCGCCCTAAAGAAGGGTGCGTGCGATACACCTACTCGGAAGTGTTTACGTGGTAAACGAACGCTCAGACATATATTGGTACTTTGGTAGGTATTTCAAAACTGTCCGAGTTGAATGAACTTTGCTTGTAACTGTGGATATTGAACCGAATGAGGTCCTATCGGCTTTCCAATCAAATTGATTACCTGAACATTGGATGTTGCGTAGTAAGGGTTATTAATTGAAATATTGCGCTGTGTGAATGTTCTATTAGGCTTAACATTTTAATGAGCTTGTTGTTTATGAAGGTCTTACGTGTACCGTGTCTTTAGTTTCAACCTCAAATTATATTCTATCGTAATAATGTGATGATAATGTGACTTTTAATTTTGAGAAAAAGATATGTTTTTAATAAGTAGATAGAAACTAGAGATGCGCCGAGTAGCACTTTTGCCGAGTACCGAGTACCGAGTATTACTCGGTTCATTTTTTTTCCAACCGAGAACTCGGCCGAGTAACTCGGTTCAATCAAACTTCTGTTTTGGGTACAAACCAGGGTCGCGCAGAATAAGCTTTCATCAAGCAATGATCCTAAAAGCCCCATTACTTTTTTTGTATTACAACATCCACAGCATGATGATAACATAAAATATGGACATGTAAGACTTACAGCCAATGATGAATTTACATTTTATTTACTAAATTTAAATAAGGTCGCTATTTCAAAGAGAGTTTGCTAGCAAAAGACAAGTGTCCGTTCGAGTGGTGGGCAGGGCCCCTAACAAGGTATTTAGAACTAGCACGCTCAACAAGAGTGTTTCTATGAGCACCTGCAAACACCATTCGCAGCTGATTATTTTTGGAGGCTGGTAAAGTCTACGAAGAAAAACGGAATTGTCTGTTACTAAAACGTGCAGAGAGCTTTGCACCACCACAACACAATCTAACTTTATAAAATTTCACATATTATTATTTTTATTAACGTTTTCCTCATTTTGTCTCTACTTATTCATTATCATAATTGAGGTTGTGATAGATTTCCCCAGTCGTTTATATAATTTCTACTAGAGATGCGCCGAGTAGCACTTTTGCCGAGTACCGAGTACCGAGTATTACTCGGTTAATTTTTTTTCCAACCGAGTACTCGGGCGAGTAACTCGGTTCAATCAAACTCCTGTTTCGGGTGTGTAAACAAGTACAAACCAGGTACGCGCAGAATAAGCTTTCTTCAAGCCACTAGAGCGCGATGATCCTAAAAGCCCCATTACTTTTTTTGGTATTACAAAATCCACAGCATGATGATAGCATAAAATATAGACATGTAAGACTTAGAGCCAATGACGAATTTACATTTTATTTACTAAACTTAAATAAGGTCGCTATTTTTAAGAGAATTTGCTAGCAAAAGACAAGTGTCCGTTCGAGTGGTGGGCAGGGCCCCTAACAAGGTATTTAGAACTAGCACGCTTAACAAGAGTGTTTCTATGAGCACCTACAAGCACCATTCACAGCTGATTAATTTCGGAGGCTGGTAAAGTCTACGAAGAAAAATGGAATTGTCTGTTACTAGAACGTGCAGAAAGCTTTGCATCACCACAACACAATCTAACTTTATAAAATTTCACATATTATTATTTTTATTAACGTTTTCTTCATTTTGTCTCTACTCATTCATTATCATAATTGAGGTTGTGATAGATTTCCCCAGTCGTTTATATAATTTCTACCTAAATATATTGCTTTACTTAAACCGAGTATACTCGGCATTGAAACCGAGTTACTCTGCCGAGTACGAGTATCAAAAAACCTGCCGAGTACGCCGAGTACCGAGTATTAACCGAGTACTCGGCCCATCTCTAATTTCTACCAAACTATATGGCTTTACTTAAACCGAGTATACTCGGCATTAAAACCGAGTTACTCGGCCGAGTACGAGTATCAAAAAACCTGCCGAGTACGCCGAGTACCGAGTATTAACCGAGTACTCGGCCCATCTCTAATAGAAACCTACTTATATTGCTTTTCTAAAGATTTTTATTATACTACGATTATCTTAAGACGAAAAAATATTCGCATGTTAAGTCGGCCTGTGTCCTCTGGTATTCAATATCCCTCATGTTACGCAAAACATACACCATTTTTCAAATTTTCCCACATCACTTCTCTGACTGAAGGATGTTATAAAATAAGTGCGTGGTTTACGCTTACTGCATGAAATACTTATGCTTATAAATACCGAAGCTATCTGATGGGTGTAAATAACTTTACTCTTTTGACACTTCAAAGTTCAATAAGACAGTTCTGAATCGAGTATCAATCGCAAAAAATAAACTAGAGATGATTTATCCACATATCCTGCAAACAGTCACGAAACGCTGATAAATATTCCATATCCAACCCGAGGGCTAAATATGATAAAAATACGCGCGTCCCCTGGGATTCAATTTCCCTCACGTAACACAAAACATACATTTTCCTAATTTGCCCACATCACTCCTCTGGCGGAAGGATATTGAAATTACCATGTGGGAATGAGGTATTTTTAGGCCTATGCGCGATTGTAAACAACAGCGCTTTTTATTCGAGTTGCCCGGAAAACCCAGAGTTCTGTAGCGAATTGATTGAGTTCTCACCACTGAACTACTATTACTAGCATATGGAACTGATATCACGAACAAATTTTATGCTCCACGAATTGACGACACTGACGGTCATTAACTCATAGTACAAATTCATAATTCGAAATTGAAATTTCAAAGAAAACGTCAAAATCTTGTCGTATTTGCGACTCATTTTTTGCTTTGCATAGCTTCTCTATACTATACGTAGTAGTAACAACTCACCAACAAAATGAATGATATGTCATCAACACTTGTTTCGATTACTTTGTACCTACTTTTCTTAGATAAACTATTCCGTCGGTCATAAAATTTAGTTAGTCTAGTCTAATTTGCAAGCAAGCAAGACGTTCGATTGAAACACATTATCTTAGCCATTGTTACAAATTTACCTTTATGTAATTAATGAAGGACTGTCATAAATGAGAGCATGACTTACGCACTCGAAACATCTATGCAGTAAACATTAAATTCTACAGCTTTATAAATAAAACCTTCACCCATTCGCAACTGTAAATGAAAATAATAATAAATTCTAGAAAATTGCAGCACAAATATTCTGTAGGGCGGGCGGCGAGCCAGGGCGACGACCCGCGGCCGCGGTCGTGAGGTCGTCACACGCACAATGTCGTAACGAGGTTATCTCTTTTGAGAGGGTCCGTTACCTTGGCTCTCTCTGTCTGTCTTCGTCTAATTGCCCTCATCAATGGATAATTTCTACGGGGTCAACTGCCGAACAACCAAAAGGGAGACAGAAAAGCGCGCGTGACATAAAAGCAGCATTTGCGTTCTTTGAAAGTTAGAAACTTTTCAAACTGCCGTCAATTTACTAATGAACGACACGGTGGTGCTAATAAACAAGGCTAGAGAATAATCTTTTCTTATCTTAATAAATGAGATATTCTGCAAGGATTGCAGCCAAATTGCTTGCTCATTTTTATTGACTACTAAAATGAGTCCCTTGTAAACTTTGTGACGCTACATGTAATCCTGCTGGTGATAAAAACGCTACTGAATAAATGATGCTGTAACTTTATTTCACGGTAGGCGTTTTTTTTTCTATACAGTGCAGAGCTTCATGTTCGCATTTCAACCTTGACCGCTTTTCAAGATATTCATCCCTCTGCAAAGGTTTAAATGACTAGGCTTTCAGGCTTGAAGCGCGTGTCGTAAGCTGAGGGTATACAGAAGGTTGACCCTCTCTTTACTAATGCATGGCTATCTACACAAACTTATGGGCACATGTTTTAAACATATGCAGGCAAATACGTAAGGTGAACACAAAATTCGAATTCGCAGCGTAGACTCTATCATTAGTTGGAAAAACTTTCTAAGGAGATATTTTTAAAATTTCAATTATTACATAAACCTCTATACCACGTCGTCTTAGGACCAATATCATACAAGATTTGTCCTAGTATACCTACGCCTACGCGTAATAGGTGTAATTTTTAATTTGGTTAGTAAAACGCAGAATTTAAAATTTTTGAGTTAGCATTGTACGATTAAATAGTTAGTTAGTAGCAATATTATTGCTAGAGCCGCAGTAGGTATTTAGTACTTTTTTCATCAAAAAGTTGTATGAATACTATCTTAAGTACTGCTATTTATTTGTAATTGCGTACTTAACGCTAAATTTATGTTTAATGAATGATACATTATTGTTCCTCCTACCGAAAGTGTAAGCAATTCCGACATTGGATAACTTTAATCGTCTAAGCGGAGAATGGGAATAATTATAAAAGTTGGCAACCACACTTCCAAGGCTATAATCATTTACATTAAAGCTCATCATAAACTCCAATTTTATTTATACTTAAGTATTTTCTTTGTTTGTCAAGCCCACTCCCACCAAATATAAAATTTATACAACAAAGCCAACAATTTTCCGGTTCTTGCTAAGTAGCTGTCTGTCTAGACCGGAACAATCTTTAATAGTGAAAGAAAACTATGGAAAACAGAATACCAAGTAGTTTAACGAGAAAGCGTTCAATAAGTTTATGTTCAGACGTCTGGGGTATGAAGGAAAGTTTACAGAACAGCATTAATAATATAAAGAAGTGCACTTCCTCTTCTTGTAAGCTCATATTGTATGAGACGTTCAGACTCATAATATTTCATGCATGCGTTGCCGCGACAGCAAGTGAGGGAAATTGGAAAGTGCACGAACTCACTTGATAATGTAAGTGGCTTCATCCGACGAGATATTGAAATTTTATGCTACCTTTATATTGGCTCCTGGCTGGCCAGTTTGAATGGGAATACCCAGTTATGTGGCATGACAATAAAAATCGTCTGCAGGTATAGACGTACGTGTAGCATCCGATACGTAGTTTAGGTAACTATATCTCAAACGTCTAGTCTGGTGCGGTTTCCTGAAACCTTATGAGGTCTATAAAGAGCGTCTGTTACAACCAAAAGCCATAATACAGGTTTACGCGCAGTTTAAAGTAAATAATTTATTTCATTTTACAACGTCGCTCCCAATGAGCTCCTTTTTCAGTCTGCTGTACGGAGTGGCTACACAAAGAATTTTCTCGTTTCTATCTGAGTTGAGCAAAGGCGAAGCGAAACAAAGTAGGTGGCTCAAGCTTCGCACAAAGTATGAAGGTAATTGGCGAAAGCAGCTGGATCTCGGCTAGTGGAAATAAATCTACGGTGAGGTCTAATTACGTCTGTCGGCGCGCCAATTAATTTAACTATTGAAAAAAGTCCGTTAACCCCATACAATCGATGATCTAGATTGGCAGAGATTTAGATTGCTTTTAGAATCAGCTTTTAGAATTTGTTATATTAAATGTGATTTTTGTTCTTTTGTCTATAGTAAAGGCTATAGAGCGTAAATAAAAAACCGGTTAAGTGCGTGTCGGACCCGCGCACTGAGGGTTCCGTGCCACCCTTAACTGAATTCAGGGTCCACTTACTTTCACTTAACGAAAACATCACAATATATTGCGACAGCAAAAATAACTTTGTTTTTCATAGTGTTTGTATGAAAGACAAATTTATATTTGCGGTTGATAAAAATGTGCAATATCTCAAAAACTACTGGTTCGATCTCCTTCAAACCAATTTTCGTTGCAAGTTTTTGTTGAGATCTACATCATATATTTTTTTCAAAATTTTCACTTTCTTTGTTCAAAAGTTAGAGGGGGGGGGACGCCCATTTTACCACTTTGGAAGCGTCTATATCTCAAACCTTACACTTTTAGAAAAAATGGATTTAGAAACCTCAACATCATTTTAAGAGACCTATCCATAGATACCCCACACGCATATGTTTAAGTAAAAAAAATTTTTTAGGTTTTAGTTTCATGTATGGGAGCCCCCCCTTAAATATTATTTTTTCTTACTTTTTGTATCTGAATCGGAAGGCGGTAAACAAAATACACCTACCTACCAAGTTTCATCTATGTAATGCTTATAGTTTCAGAATAAAGTGGCTGTGACATACGGACGGACAGACAGACAGACAGACAGACAGACAGACAGACAGACAGACAGACAGACAGACTTGACGAAACTATAAGGGTTCCGTTTTTTGCCATTCGGCTACGGAACCATAAAAGAATCGCTAAAGAAGGCTTACAGTGAACACAAACTAAGACGCCGACTACAGAAGCAAAGACCAATGTTATTATGACAAACAAAATCATAATTTACGTACTTTTATGCCGAGTAATAAGTAATTGCATCTGCATGTATGTATGTATATTGCAAATGTAAATGCATACTGCAACATGTATTATTGCAAGTCAAATTTATAATGATTTAAATCACTCAAATGTACACATTGCAGTGAGAGGAAACTATAGTAATAATACAATACTATAGTAGTATTCGGAGTGGAAAGCAGCCTCGGCACGCTCCGTGCACATTACTTGCTGGTTTCCGCCCATTCGGCTGACAATTTCCTATTTCCCAGCGATCAGACGTCCAATCGAAAGCTGATAAGCGCCTGATAGCAATTCTCTTCTATCAACTGAGAACCACAACTGGCATTGGAGTAGGTAAGTGTTATACTCGTATGAGAAGTTATCAGTAGCTACCTTAGGCTATCAGGGGGCTCAGGGGCTCTATTTTTGAAGTACCTCGCTTGAAGATGGCGTGTTTTCGAACAAAAATCACTCGTAATATTAACGCGAGGGCCCCTATTTTTTTAATCACTTGCGTCAAGATGGCGTGTGATATTCATTAATTAAAGTCATATTTTGGAATGAAAATCAATTGAAATCCACACAGGAGAGATTTGAAAGAAGAGAGCTTAATTTTGTTAGTACTTACGTCTAAATTTTGTGTGATTTTCGTTGATTATTTATTCGTTTTCGAACGATTATCATACGCCATATTCTAGCGAATGATTCAAAAATAGAGCTCTTTTTACGCCGATTCGCCGTTTTCGTATGATGCTGCAATGTCTCGCTCAAAACGGTGATGATACCGACAAGTATGCAATTATAACATCTCTAGGTATGACGTAGTGGAACATACATAGCATATTATACGAAACGATGCCATACAATTGAAAGATTTCCAAAGTGCCGCATAGGTTTCGCATGCCGCATAGGTTTCGCATGCCGCATTCGAATGCGTAGGTGCACTAACGGATTATGTGATTATCTTTAAAGTAGAGTAAGATATATTTGCAATTTTATCGTTTTATTCCTAACATAGTGTAATAATTCTTAACCGGGTGTGCATGTAGCGAGCGATGTTAATTTTTATCTATCTACTGTGCATTTTTTGCAATAAATGAAAAAAAAATACAAACTAGCTTAAGAGGATTAATAAATATTATGGCAACGTCATATCCAGATCAAAATAAAACACTCACCTCAAATATAAATTTATTTCCCTTCTTCTTAAGGTAGGAAAGAGAAAATTTCATATCGGGAAAGTGGATAATCCCTCAGCCAGTCTGCGTCATTGTGGTGTTTTGTGCTTCTGAAATATTGTAAAAGGTTCCCTCTTGATCGGAGAATAGTTTCCACATAATAATATCAATACCGCACCGAGTGGATAATAAATCACTTCTGGTAAAAATCTTTCTAAGTTGCTTTTGTGCTCAAAAGTAAAAAGTGGTCCATGTGTTGCCCGTCAAAGAACTGAAAAGTAGCGTGAAATATGGCGTGGTTAGTCATTGTCGATTTTGTGGCTGGGTCCTTAATATACAATTTTATAGTATTCTTATTTTATGCTCCAAAATTTCTCGACTAAACTATTTTGTGGAAATATTATAATCTTCATGAAAAGATAAAAAATGAAAGTTTCGAAATGCATCGACCTCTATGTTACACAACAAACATAAGTCTATGTCGATATGTCAACAATCAACAAATGTTGGACATCGTCTATCGTACCACACTCCTCGCAATTTGGAGAGTTAACTTTTTTCATGAGATATCCAAACTTGTTTGACGGAAAGTATACGGATCTTAATCCATGTAATATTCTTTATTTTACTAGCATAGCTGGGCATTAACTCGTTAATCCGTTAATCGTTAATTAACGAAGTTAACATTTTGGTTAACGGATTAACTCATAAGTTAACTTTAAAAAATGTTAACGGACACGTTAACTTCCGTTAATATGCAGCTAAGTCCGTTAATCGTTAATCCAATGCCTACTGTTTACCGCACGGCACCGCGGCGCGGCGCAAAAAACAGGTGCAGACAAGTAAGTTTTTTGATAATTCTGTCACACAGTCTATTGAAAAACCAAAAAGCTCCAACTCTCTAACGAATAATGCGCAAAGTCTCGTTCAAATGTGGCTGGACATGAAATCAAAAGACTCGTTCAACGATACTGCATTTCTCGGGGAACAGATATTCATAAATGTATTCATTAAATACAATACCGCTATACCTTCAAGTACTGCAATTGAACGGCTGTTTTCCACGGGTGAAAACATTTTAACATCAAAACGAGGATCGCTTTTAGTTTGTAATTTTTATAAATTTTGATACAGTATTTTGAAATTATAAAAAATAATTATTAAAGGGGTATTTGTCACCGGTACTCAAAGACCTTCAGAAGCTGTTTCATTCCGTGCTGCTAGAGGGCATCACACCTGAGGCATGGAACAGGAGTGTGGTGGTGTTGTTCTTCAAAAAAGGAGACAAAACCTTATTGAAGAACTATAGACCCATCTTACTCCTGAGCCATGTCTACAAGCTGCTCTCAAGGGTCATCACGAATCGTCTCGCACGTAGGTTTGATGACTTCCAGTCTCCCGAACAAGCCGGATTCCGAAAAGGGTATAGTACCATAGACCACATCCATACGCTTAAGCAAATTATACAGAAGTCAGAGGAGTATAATATGCCTCTATGCTTAGCGTTCGTGGACTATGAGAAGGCCTTTGATTCGATCGAAACTTGGGCGGTGCTTCTGTCTCTTCAGCGGTGCCACATAGACTATAGGTATATAGAGGTGTTAAAGTGTCTGTTATGACAACGCCACCATGTCGGTCCGAGTACAGGAACAGAATACGAGGGCGATTCCACTGCGAAGAGGTGTAAGACAGGGAGACGTTATATCCCCGAAACTGATTACAGCGGCACTGGAAGACGCCTTCAAGCTCCTGGAATGGGAAGGATTCGGCATCAATGTCAATGGCGAATACATCACACACCTCCGGTTTGCCGATGAGAACATATTGTAGTCACTATATTATAGTCGTTGTGGCATGGATGATCTGGGCACTATGCTCGAAGACCTTGATTGAGTATCCCAACAAGTGGGTCTTAAAATGAATATGGAAAAGAAGAAAATTATGTCGAACTCCCGTGTTGTACCCACTCCGGTATCTGTTGGGAACTCAATTCTCGAAGTTGTTGACGAGTACGTCTACCTGGGACAAGTAATCCAATTAGGTAGGTCCAACTTTGAGAAAGAGGTCAATCGAAGAATCCAACTCGGCTGGGCAGCGTTCGGGAAACTGCGCAAGAGCGTCTTCTCGTCTCATTACCTCAGTGTCTGAAGACAAATTATAAGTCCGTTAACATACTTATCAAGTACTAGCTTTTGCCTGCGACTTCGTCCGCGTGGAATAGTGACTTCTTTCTCCCGTTTTTTACACATTTACCACTATATCTTTGCTCCTATTGGTCGTAGCGTGATGTTACATAGCCTATAGCCTTCCTCGATAACTGGACTATCCAACACAAAAAGAATTATTCAATTCGAACCAGTAGTTTCGGAGATTAGCGCGTTCAAACAAACAAACAAACAAACAAACAAACAAACAAACTCTTCAGCTTTATAATATTAGTATAGATTAGTATAGAAGTATAGATTTAACCGGATATAATGCTATTAATGTAGGTACTTATGAACGTCGCGTCAATTCTACATCATATTGATGAATAGGTCTATCATTTTTATACGAATATGACCAAAAGATACTAATAATAATAAGATGCCATAATGCATTTTATAAGTTATTTTGACTGACTATATTTTGGTTGACTGGTAGAGAATGCCCTAAGGCATTAAGTCCGCCAATCGTACAATATACAGTGCAATAAAGTTTAAATAAAAAATAAATAATAAATAAAGATACCAACAAGTTGGTATAATCTGTCAAATGGATCAGCAAAATCCGGATCTACAAATCTTCGTCTATTTGAAATCGGTTAAAAATATTCCTCCGCTTTCACCGCTCGAAAATATCACCGAGCATTATGGACGAATATGAGGGACATAAATCGAATTCAGTACAAGAACACACTCGTATACGGGATGTTCCATTTCAATGGGACGTGGAAGAAAAGCGTTAGTCAATACCAAATCTTTTAATCAGTTTTAGGATTTGAGATGTTTCAGCAGCATCCTACAATCAAAATATAGTTTACTTTACTATCATTTATGAAAAGTGTTGCTATAAAGTTTAAATCATGTAAAATTAATCCTTGTTCGAACAGAGCTTGTTTGTTAATTGACTGAAAGTTATCCGTAGCTAGTACCGCCATGATAATTCATGAAGCTACGAAAAAAATCACATTTTAGTAACATGACTTTTTATATGATTGCTATTCGTAACTTAAATGTGTATTGGTAATGTGTAATGATCTTGAAATACTCTTGGTCATAAATTCATGAGATTTTATCATTTTTTGATACACCCTGTATAGATCTAAAAACCTTTATTCCCAGCTCCTCAAGCTGCAGCGGAACGGAGTGCACCAGAGACGGTTCGTCGCACAAATCAATGTAATGTGCTGCACCCAACCAATCTCCCTGAGAGAGCGTCTAGACTGCATGAAGCAGCCTTCGACTTAGATCGCGCTTAATTAATAAAATCAAACCGATCGCCGTTTCAGCAACGAAATGTCGTTTTGTCGTTTAGTTTCGTGCCGCATTTGAGCTACGCATTTTTCGATAGACGAAATCTACTAAATACTTTGCAGGCGGGACTGGAGTCATATAAAGAAGCTTTGACGAGGACGGGTTTTCTGAAAAGTGTGCTTAAGATAATATTGTGTGCGTCTGTGCCTAATCGGTTTCTTGTAGACCTCTATGTGAGACTTGGTTAATTATTTTATGACAATAATGGCTAGATCCTTGACAGTGCTTTGTTTTGTGTGTCCTATACCATTACTTTACAAATAATTTATTTCTAGCTATTCTTTTTATCTGTCTAAAAGAGATTACCAGATAAATATTTTATAAATCAGTTTTAGAAATTGCCTTTACATTTACTGACCTATTTACTTCACTCACTTATTTATACCACCTCTCTACACAGTAAATTCTAGTTTCAGTAATAAATATAACGAAAAGATCAATCATTTTCCCAACAGCAATTTGTATCATCGCACTTTTTGTAAGTAGGTATAGGCCTGAGGGATGAGCGACCTCAGGGTCAGACGGTGACTGAGGGTTGAGGGCGCGTTGCTAGGCAACCGCGATCCGCCGCCTTGCAACGCGCGCTCCCTCCATTCATAACGCACGAAATTCCTATGCAAACAAAATAATTGGATAAATATATAGCAATTCGGGATGAATATAAACACTGAGCGTGCTTATTTGTGATACTTCTGTGTTATTAATATTATCAATCAACAATCAAGAAAAACATTGCAACGATTAAGTATGGATTCCAAGCAAAAGTAATGGGTAGCATGTAAAATTACAATAAATAATATAGTAAAATATTTGCATCTTTCTTTATATTTATACTTTATTTGTAGTATTATATTATCTGTGCCTTTATCCAGCACAGCTCTTAATCCTGTATAATGTACATGTTTCTTATTATGTGTTATAATAAAAAATACGTAAAAAAATTAGTAAGTAAACCTATTTTATAAATAATTCTCACTTTTGGATTTAAAGCTGCACTTGCGACAGTAATAGCGACATCTAGCGGTCTAGTACAGTATCTCATTAAACAAGAACTTAGAGCGTTAGCAGTGGCGCTAGCATTATGTACCATGCCATGAAGTAAATAGTTCAATATCAATTCTTACTCGACTGCGACTGACAGTAAAACAATTAAAATAATTTGAAATACTTACAGACTCATTTTATCGTTTTACATGTTTGACATCAATATAACGCCTGTTGTTCAACATCTGTTGTAAGCGTTTGATGCGATACTTGATAGATGTCGCTACTTAGAAATGTTACAATAATTTTTATTTATTTTGAGCTCATAATTACTAAAACAAAATATACGAAACGTTGAATTGTATGTGTACTAATTAAATTAAATAGAATTAATAAAGTAGAATGTTTACTTTAAATGTGATTCACAAATTCGCCAAACTGCTCATACGACGAGGTGGCCGAGTGGTTAAGGCGTTGGACTGCTAATCCAATGTGCTCTGCACGCGTGGGTTCGAATCCCATCCTCGTCGATAGTTTTTGCTCCGGAATAACTGTACCTTTTTCATAATACTTATCTTTTTATATTAACTAACACGTTCTTTTAAGTTTGTATCTATCCTCCATCCTATTACATAAAGATAATATATTCACTACACTTCGTTTACACATACCCATTTTCCAAAATTGGTAGGAAAGAGAATGGATGCCGATATTCTTTGGTCTTGTTTAGGAATATGTACTAAGTTTATGTCATTTGTGTGTGTGTTTGAGAATTTAAAATTATGCACTATGATGTGTACAACATTCATAAGCA
This sequence comes from Pyrausta aurata, assembly GCA_963584085.1. Classification (NCBI taxonomy): domain Eukaryota; kingdom Metazoa; phylum Arthropoda; class Insecta; order Lepidoptera; family Crambidae; genus Pyrausta; species Pyrausta aurata. The sequence continues at coordinate 7,738,668 of OY757252.1, forward strand.
GTCATCAAATCAAGATACAATTGGGTCGCTGGGCGAACAGTGCTACAAATCCCAATTTGGATATAGTTCATGCACATTGGTTTTCCATAAGCTAGCCCGTATCTCTGTAATCGCTAGCGAAACCTGATATACGTAGATAAGGTTAGTTAGTACGTATGGTTATCATTGTTACGAATTTATCTAGACCTGCTTTCCATTATCTTATCCATGTACCTGTAACTGGCACTTTTATGAGTTGCTTCAGTTCTGGGTGCGCCCGAAGGTGATAGACTTCTTTGTCGTATTGATAGCATTCAGTTATTTTTTAATCTGTTAAATAGTGTGTTCTACTAGCTCAAAGTGTTACGGCGGACATGTGATTATAATTAGTGTTTATTGGACATAGCTGTGCAGTGGGATTTTTTGCTTACTGTGACTATTTTTCAACTTTGACCATGAAGGTATGTCGTGCTTGTTTTACCTATTTTTGGTTAGAGATTATGGTTTATGGTATTTGGTTTTAGTTAGTTCTTGGTTGAGCGGATGAGGAAGGGTTTGAGATGTTCATGATGATTGTAGATTGTAACTAAACGAATGAGTAGGTTGACGAAGCAATATAGCAGGTTCAAATTCATTGTGACAAATTCTTTTTGTCTATCGCTAGCTGTTGTTGAAAGAAATAAATCTAAAGGTAAGAGTTATTATACTGGGTGCTTTCTTCTTTTTCCCCAAGTCTAACTATTATTATAAGTTCTCACAAATGTTTGTCACTTGACTCTAGTTTTTACCCGACTGAGATACGTTTCCGATATTTAGGCACATCATATAAGTATATACTTTTATGTGTTCTCGTAGCAGACTACGTCTGAGTCATCATCATCACCATCACCAAACACAATTATCAGAAGAGCGCCAATTATTCCTAGAACAATATGCCGGCTACTCGTACAATTGAAAGTAGAGCAAGTAAACACAATAAATTGGGCAACATTCTAATTCCAATTCATATTCAACAGCTGATAAGATTGGCCCTATTCGCGTAGCCGTATAGAAAGTAGGTGGATTAGAGTCACGCGTTATCATTTATCGCCATTCAATAACTTAACATGGGTATTTTAGTTTTATAAACCCAATTTTAACAAAGAAAATTATAAATAACCGCTGTTGTTTTTTTTTTTATAGAAGTTATGTAATAAGGTACTTGTAGCGAAAAAAGTCATAATAAGATTTCGTGTAGTACCTATATGTATGAAAGATAAACAACAGTAAATAATCCTACTACTATACTATCCTACTACTATTATAAAGGCGAAAGTTTGTAAGTATGGATGTATGGATGTTTGTTACTCTTTCACGTAAAAACTACTGAATGGATTTGAATGAAACTTTACCACAATATAGCTTATACATCAGAATAACATATAGGCTACAATTTTTGAAGTTTCTAATGTGAGGTCGTAAAAAAAACACATTTTTTGCGCTACTAGACGGGACGAACCTGAAGTCCACGCGAACGAAGTCGCGGGCAAAAGCTAGTAATAAATAAATAAATAAAACACACCAATTGTCTGGTTTCTTGTTAAGGAATTATCTTCCTTGTGTTTGTTACGAAGTACCAGACAACGATTAAATGACAGGGTCTTCTTTAAATAACTTAAATACATTGGTATAGTTAAAGTAAAAGAAAGATAAAAATAAAAACATATTTATTTACCTTTCTAGAATGTGATTCAGGATCAGTATCTTTTCTAGAAAGTAAACAGAAACCGGATGTATCCATATTCTTCTAAACCAACAAAAATACATGTTTTCAGTAATCTGCCGCTCCTTGCTGCTGATAAAACAATGATTAATCACGAATGCCATGAAAACTCGTCATCGATAGCCAACAACTACTTACCTGTATCAGGATGTTTTTCCAATGTCTATCTTCGTTCGCGTAAATAGATTTGCGCAAGGATCGATTGCACATCGCGAAGTCTACAATAATAGATAATTTACATTGAACATTACCTTTTGCTTGTACATTTAACATAATGATTTTATTAATAGTAGTTATTTAACAGGTCGGTACTACGACTTTCATGCACTACCTACCTACTTCTACTTCGATTCCAATGTGTAAAGTTGTCGTGAATTTGATTTCAGATCGTAGTGACTTACACCAGTTTTTTCCCATTTTTTTCCAGGGATACTCAATGTATTGGCTTTCTGCCCTGCTATTGGCGGCGTTAGCAACGAGTGCTCACGGACAAGCCACCGCACAGACCAGCGTAGCGCCTGACCTCCGAGAATGCTACACAGAACCCTGGCTACTCAACAGAAACAACCTGCCTCCAACCACAGTGCAAACCCTCATCGACATCATTCGACAGATTGAAGACAACCCTAATATCAACGTAGATCTGAGGACCCTGGCAGCATTGCTGCTTCACACGTAATGCTCTTATTTATAATTCTATAAAGAACAAATCTCTAACTTGATTTACAGTTATTTAATTATTGTGGGTCTATGAATGAACTGAATCAATGAACTGCCTAGAAAAGGTACCTGCATACTTATTGGTTAATTCTGTACTCCAGGTACAGACAAGATGGTATCCAGTACCATAGCAGAGAAGGTATACCCTTATCCGCCAACGTGCTGCCGTTCTCCCCCACATTCTACACCTTCCACCGGCATCGTCTGCTTCTGAGGATGATCCCTAGCAACTTGCAGACATTGCCAAACAACACTCTTCCATCTCCCTTGAAGGTAAACTACATATTTATAACATACAGATTTTGTAGATTTGTGGTTTGAATTTCCAATCCAACTTATGATGGAAATTGATTGCATTACAGTGTGCCCTCCATCACATGCTGTCTACGACGGTCGATGCGCGTCTTCGGGGTGATGAGAGCAACTGCGGTCAGCTCTCTCAATACAGAGCACTGAGAACTTCTCGCGCAGCTCGGTCAGTTGACGACGATGTCGAAATATTAGATCTTTCTAAATTGTAAGTTCATGATTCCCCCGGTATGACTACAAAGACTTGGTGGCAATTAAACTCTGGTATAGTTAGCACTATTCAAACGGAAGAAGTATAATTGTAACGATTAAATTCCATCTAATTTTGAATCTATCTGTTTATATTATCTGACATGAATAGATTGAACCATACACTTAAGTATATGTAGGTACATAGGGTTAGAGGTACTTATATTACATAGGGTTAGGGGTACTTATATTAATGTGCTAAAATAAATTTCCAGAGGAGGCAGAAATGGGGAACTACGACAAATGTACAATCCAAATGACGATATAGAGTCTGCCGGTTCTTACGGGCCCAGAAACGCTCGCCAACTAATGGGGGAAAGCGCTTGCCCCATACTTACTGGCGTAGTCAACAGCAAATGGGGTCCTGTGTCTGCAGGCAACTTGATTGCAGGAATAGCGGCAGGCGCAGAATCACAAGTGGTCCCCCTTACTGAACTCACCAGGGGCTCCGTTCTGAACTACCAAAATGTTCAGCAATCTATAAATACATTATTCCCAGCTACGTTGTCAGGTAAATAAAGGAACGTGGATATACCTATTCAACATGATTTTATTTTATTTATGCATGTAACAACTTATTATCAACAATGGTTTTCCGTACTATCGTATTTTGAAACGTAATTAATCGCACAACGGATTTGCTATGCATACTTACTCACTAACTGATTTGTTCCTGTCCGTTATTTTTATGTTTACAACTTTATGATTGGTATGAGTGGAATTTTTAGGTGACTTGGCCGAAGCTGTCTTGATTCAGGGTACACGAGGAAGTCAAGTTATCTCTATTGGCGGTGCTGGAAACTGGAACAGCTCCCAGGCCACCAGATTCTTTATGCTCAGCAACCGTTTGAACATTGAGATGACCGATCCTGAGATTCGTGGAGGAATCGATGGTTTTGTCTTAGGGTCTACATTAACGGGCACTTTGGCGACCTTCAGCAATTTGAGATTGTCGCAGTTGATTGATATGTATTATTCACCTAGGGTAAGTTATGTAAAGATATCATCATGTTCGTTAATGATATCTTAAAACTTAACAGATCTTACTTGAAGTGTTTTCTTCCAGAATGGTGTTTTCAACAGCAATATCAGAGCTTGTAATCGTCAAACGCTAAGCACACAGTTCGTTGGTAATCCAGCATTAGCCGGCGAAACCGGGGCATTTGCTGCAGCTCTTGATACCATTATGCCTCTGGAAGGGACTTTAACTGGAGGTCTGGAAGGCCTAGTAGCAAGTGCTATTAACAACTTCCAAACATACACTTGTAAGATATGATGCTAAAAATTCAAGTTATTCTAACGAAAAAAAACGTTATTTTGTAATAAATGGTTTTGTGATGTTTTTTTGCAGCAAACAATATGAACGATTTGAACTGCGTGATTACCGAAACAACGAGTGCCGATTTTCGTCTGAAAACCAATCTGTATATTGTCCTGGATTCTTCGTGGGCCTACAATGCCATATATCCTGCTATCTCATACCTGCTGGATGCTATTGAAGTAAACAAGTTCGGGTCGAGTGTCACTCTCCTCAATGCATTCGATGGAAGCGTTCTTATACCCCAAACATTTTCGTTGGCCAACTTCCACACCGCGTACAATTTGTCAGCTCATCAAGCGTGTAAGTTCTTTGTTTCTCAACATTCGGCTATTCTATTATTTAGAGGTGGTTGGTGATATTTCTTCATTACCTACTTAATTTTTTATACAACTTGACATTGTGAACAATCCAAAATTTAAATGTGAGACTTTTTGATTTCTCGAATAAAATCCCTGCAACCGCTATGTACATAATATACTGTAGGTAAGAATTTATTTATGACCTATTTACTAACCCTCTCTATACCTTGATATTTGCATCTGTTTACAGATATGACGGGTGTAAATCTGGAAACAAGTCTTGCCAATATTCGCCAGCTAATGATAAATAATTTGCAAAATGAAACTGCTGCTAACTATGTTGGTGGGAATTCTACAGTGTTGTTGTACTTACTAAGCTCTGCCAATATACAGACCAACATAAATGTCGTGGAACAGGCTCGTCTTCTCAGAGAAGGTGTCCCAGGTAAAATTATTTCTCGATGTTAGATGATTTATTGCATTTGTCGTTCAAACTCTCAACAGTTGATAAAAAATATTAATCGTGTATTGCAGACGCAAAGCTAATTTTTGCTACTTCTGGGAACCAGCAGGATAATCTAGCTAACTTAGTGCGCGATCCACAAACCGATTTGGTATCTATCACTCCGGCACCAACGGGAACAAACGTCGACAATTCTATGGCCCAAGTTTTATCTTCTATTCAAATATGTAAGTGAGAAATCTTATAAATTATAACATAGTAAGCTGCATCACTAACAAACACTGGAAACGTGTATTTACTGCTACAAATTATTTTCTTACAGTTGGAAGAAAAGTCGTAAACCCGCTTTGTGGCGCTAACTTCACGGCAGCACCTTCGGGCACAAGACAATTCGAAGATGTTGTAGAGCCTGGCTTCATCAATTATTACAGAATCAGCCCAAATTACTTCTTTGCTGAAAATACTGATGCCAGGGTTCGCGTGTCCTTCGGAGCTGTTGGGCTAGCAACAGGCAGCCTCACTGTTTGCCACTCGCGTACAGTTAGTATGCCAAGGTGAGTAATATTTTTAAGTTTACAGAAGTTTCCGTCTGAAATATCAACTATGGGGAAAATTTGGTCTTGAATTACCTATGCATTATACAATTTTATACAAGTATGTATGTACGGACACAGCAGGTCAAGATAAACTCTGCGGTATCTTCAGTTATTATGGGCTAGTTGCAATAAAAATGGGAAACTGGCGACTGTACAGTTAATAAGAAATTAGTAAAATTGATTGGTGTAATTTACCATACTGACACTGACTTTTTTTCAGCCAAAATTCATCGTTCGGAATCTTAGACACCAATGCAGTCACTTGCCAAAACGTTGCGACAACCAACAACGTGGATATCAGTCTACAGAACGCTTGCGATGGTTTCTCGACTATTGGTGAATGTCCACCACTTCATTTCTCAGTGCAGGCCTCTGCACCCGGTGGATTCGACACTACAGCTACTTGTACAGGTTTGTTTAAAAAATATTTTTCCCCGGATTACATCCAACCTGATAATATCTCGCACTCTCGTATGTTCCAAAAGTAGGTTGCCCCTTACTCAAGCTCTGCAATTTTTTTAATTCTAGTGTTACTATTATCTTATCACCTATTTTAAATTGTGTTTTTATTATTCCAGATGTAAATATATGCCGATTCCCAAACAGCATCCGATACCAAATTCAAGTGGACGGATTGGGATGCTTTAGCAGCGCAACCAATGTCCTAGCAAGTGTCGTCTTCATTCTTCTGGGGCTAATCCTCAACGTAGTGAGAAGTCTTTAAGTACATTGTTTGTAGAACTTAATACTTCTATTAGGCTAAGATTGTGTTATTTAGAATAATATAACAAATACATTAGAAGAACATTACGTAAATGCTTATATATTTACTTAAATGTAGTTGAACTGAAACCAATGATGTGTGTTAAATTATTAAATGTATTAATTTAGCGACTAAGCTCGAAACTACGATGTTAGTACGAAATGAATAAGATTTACAGGGTACTGCCTATTTCATTACCACCGCCAAGATAATGTAAATTAACTTTGTACAAATAAGTGTAACTTTTTTACCAATAAAGAATTTAAAATAAAATGCGTATGTAATATGTTTGTGACAACCACTGAACTACTAAGTATTAATAATAACAGCTCATATGAGACAAACAACATATTATTTTGATACATGTATACCCAAATCATTCACAATACCTTAGACCATTTGGGCCAAATGGTATAAGGTATTAAGATTGGCAAAGGTACTTAGTTTTGGCAGCAACTCTTTTCATTTTTTTTTGTCTATTTTTAACAAAGCTGACTTCAAAAAATAAAAAAGTATATACCTACTTACTTAATTAATGACTAATGTTATTGATAAGGAACGCATGGATGAAACATTACGCCCGTTCATAGGCCAAGGGCAAATCCAAGGGCGTTGAAAGTCAAGATTTACATCCACAGTCTACACGGATGAAATCCACCAAGGTCACCCCTTATTGGATGGGAACTTGCAAATAATATATATTTATCTATCATAAATAATGGTAAATTAAAAAGGGTTTTGCGCGGGAAGTGAAAAGATTAGAGATAGAGAACACTTTTGTGTGGATTTTACCCGGTTTCCTTTCGAAAATCAAACATTTATCAACGCAAATGACACGAGTACCTAATTCAAAAATAGGGCCCCAGATCGGACCGTCTTACCAGACTCACATTTCAATGAGTAAGGTTATATGCTATAGGTAAACCGCGAAATTGAGACCTCGCCTGCGGGGTACAGGGGCGCGGGGGGAGACGAGAGCGGGGCTTGTGAGAGGTGCGGGCGGCAGGCACATTATTTTCAAAATTCAGTACGCTCGCTACACAGGTAGCGATAGCATCTGTTGTCAGTTGCGGACGCTGTGACAGAAGTACACAAGAGAATACTGTCTGACTGAAGTCTGAAGATGAGTCGCAGTATATTCGGACACAAAATCTTTATTATTGTATTTTTTGTCGTGTTTTTTTTTATTTCTATTTTACACCATTCTCCTGCACCTGTTACAATCTTTGTACATGACCTAAAGTTGTAGTACTTTTATATATTATATGCTAAGGTAGGTATAACTGGGGAAGAGAATGCTCTTAGCATTAACGCCACCGTTTAACACTAAAATAGCAGTGTTTTAATAAAGGCTCTAAATACATACGAATATTTTAGAATAAAATATAGATCCAAATTCAGTGGAATAGGAACTAGATATACACTGGAACAAAACAGTCGCAAAAGTAACCAGGGAATGTTATTTGAAGTTTTTAATTTTGCCTTAAAATTAATCTAATTTTAAGATTTCATTTTATTTATTGATCAAAATCCACGGCTCTGGATAATAATATTAAGAATTAATTCACTCTCATTAGTGTAATTGTATCGCATCGAATATTTTTTTGCAATATGTTATGTAATGTTATAAAGTGGCGACACTGACGACTACCATTGTGACCACTGACGTCACATATCTTAAGAACTGTCGCGGCAAATTTCGTCTCTTGTGTATCGCCGCCGCCCGCACCCCTTACAGTCCCCGCTCTCGTCTTTCCGCCCGCACCCCTGTACCCCGCAGGCGAAGTCTCAATGAAGCGGTTTACCTATAGTTTATGTCATTGAAGTGATGTGTTAAAAAGCTGAAGAGTTGTCTGTCTGTATGACGTAGAGCCGAGAACGTTAAACGTGTATAAAAAAGTAAATGTCAAGCTGTATGTACTTAGCCCAAAGCCGTTAGGGATATGATGAAAAAAAGTAAACGTCAAACGTCAGAAGATCAGAAATTTCAGAAAAACGTAAATAAAACTGAATTCGAGCGCAGTGTTTTTGCAACTTTAATCTAATTTAAATTAAACAATAACAATGTCTGGTGAAGATTGTGATGCATTAGACCGTGGTGATAGTGATGGACAAAAATCGGATAAAATGTTCACTCTAAAAAAATGGAATGCCGTCGCAATGTGGAGCTGGGATGTAGAATGTGATACTTGTGCTATTTGTCGAGTCCAAGTTATGGGTAAGTTGCCTAATATTGCAATAATCAAATTACAAGCATGTGCTGCATTAAATTATATTACAGCAGCTACATCATATACATATTTATTACTCATTAATTGCTTATATTCCTTGACTGAGAGGTGGAGGGAGCTGAATCTAAACAGAAACTACACGTTTCTGAAGTTCTACTGGGTATGGTAAGGGGTGGTGGGTTTACATCAGCAGTGAAGATAAATCATGTCAGGCTTAGTTAATTTAGACAATATGCCTAATAGTAATAATGTGAATCCAGGTTTTATCTCACTCCCACTGGATGCGGTCTGCGGTACGGTCAAATTAGTGGCCATTGTGTAACAAATCCTTGAGTTGGCAAATCAATGGCCATAATATCACAAATAAAATTTTATTACAAATTCTTGACGATTTTAAATTACTTGGCAAGTAAATATAATAGATTTTTCAGTGTAACATAATTTGATGTTGTCATTCAGGACAATAAATACCGGCACTAACATTTAAGCAATTCAATTATTTGTTGATTTAAAGATGGGCACACATCCCATAGAAAATTGACTTGCTTCCTACAGAGATGAAACATATAAAAAAAATGGAATACCTACATTAGTGTGTCAGAATGGCGGGCATGTATTTTGTAATCAGTCCTGTGGGGCAAAGTATTTGTTAGTTTGTCTTAGCTTTCTGTGCATGTTCTTCTAATGATCTACTCCAACCACTAAAGGCTTCCAGGAGTGATTACAAAATACATGCCGTGATATGGTGTATCTTATGCCTCCATGCACAGAGGTATAGATGAAAGAATTATTAATACAATTTATTTAAATCTTGCATGACTATTAAATATAGGAAGATCCTTACAACCTTAAAAGTAAACTCACAAATCTAAAAAAACATAAAGGGGTGCATCCAATTATAATGGAAACAGGGTTTATTAAATAATACTTTATTTGGTATAAAATGATACATCAATTAAAGCATAAAGTTTGTGAATAATGTTGTATTTATATTCAATATGTTATCTTATTTATGTAATCAACATCAAACATTTTGTAGCATTGCCTAACTTTTTTATGTATTCAAGAATGTGTTATTTGCCACACCTGGAGGCCAATTCTTGCATGTTCGAACATATTTAATTTGATTATGAGTATCACTGTTTTACCGAAAAAATCAAGTAATATATCCACGTAAAAAAAAACTACTGCATGAAAGAAATCAAAATGCATAGATATGGTGACCCGGATAAAGCAATAACTGTATTTTCGTTGAAAAAGAAAATTCGATCGGTGAACTTTTTTCCTATACTATCTGCACGAGAATTGGCCTCCAGATCCTTGGACTTGGACTCCAGGACTTGTGTTGTGAGTTTTGAACCACACTTATAAAATATACTCTATATTACTGAAATTCAGTCTAGGAAACAAATAATAATACTTAAAATTATTTCTCTTACATAATTATTCTTATCACTAAATTACATATAAGATTAAGATCTAAGTGCCATAAATTATTAAGTAGGTTATTTGTTTGAAACGGAATCTTCATAAAAGGTAAAAAAGAAGTACTACAAGAGTGGTCACAGTGAAAGATTTAACATAAATAATGTAAGTGAGTAAATTATTACAAAACATTACAAAGTTATGCGGAATTTATTGTCTCATCAGCATCCATTTGGCAGAGGCTTGATATTAGCTATCGAGCTCATTCTTCTCGTTCTAGTTGTTGGTCCTCCTGTTAATTTATTTTCTATTTGTTCTAGACTTTTTCCTCTAGTTTCTGGCACAAAAACGATTACGAAAAATAGCCCAACAAAAGTAATACACCCAAACAGCCAAAAAGTTCCTGCTGGCCCTATACCGTCTATTATATTAAGAAACGTTTTCGTAACTGTGAATGTACATAACCAGTTAAATGCTGTACAGATAGAAGCTGCAGCACCTCTTATCTTCGCAGGCAAGATTTCTCCCATCATTAACCAAGGAATAGGACCAAATGCCAACGAAAACCCTAATAAGTAAATCATTAGACATGTTAGCGGTAACCAGCCTAACGACGATACATCCATTTTTAGGTCAATCTGCACGTAAAAAAATGTACCTAGCACAATTAATGTGATAGTCATGGTGACAGATGAAATATATAACAGTACTTTACGACCAGCTCTATCAATGAGTGCTGTAGCTATAAATGTGGATATGAAATTAACGGTCCCTACAACAATAGTAGCTAAATTCCCATCCACTGAACTACCAGACATTTTAAATATGGATACTGTGTAAAATATCACTGCATTAATACCGGATAACTGCTGAAATGTCATCAAACCTAACGATATTAAAATAGACCTCGTGTATTTGCTTCTAAATACTTCTTTTATGTTGGAATCATTCGTTTGTGCCTCAGCGTTAGCAAGAGCAATATCACGCAACTCATTGTCTATTTTCGCATTTTTACCTCGAAGCCACTGTAAGGCCTTACGAGCTTCGTCATTTCGGCCGCGGGATAAATACCAATGCGGAGTTTCAGGGATCATCAGCATTAATATGAAGAAAGGTATTGGCAAACAGGCTCCTAGATACGCTAACTCTGACCAATCGAGATAATTACCCGCAAGATAACAAATAAGTATACCTATATTTCCTATGGCCGTTGGGAATAGACCTAGAGTGCCACGGACTTCTGGTTGTATAGCTTCTCCAAGATAAACGGGAAACGCCAGTGATCCGACGCCGACGCACAAGCCGCATATTACGCGGCCTGTTAGAACCAGATGTATTGACTTCGCCGTTGCTATAAGAATCCAACCCACGAAGAAAGGTGGTGCGGTGAACAAGATCGTTCTGCGCCGACCTATGTAGTCTACAAGAGGTCCTCCTATAACGCCGCCTGCAAGTGCGGCTAGTGGCATTAAACTACCAACCCAGCTTGCCTGTAAACATAAGAATTCACATTTTAGTTTAGGATAACTTAAATCTCTATAACTGTGTTACAGGACTTACAGGCCTCAGCACAATCGATCAATTTTTTTTTGTAACCTTCTATCCTGTTACTCTGGTTTTCCAGAAGTTGTATCTTACAAAGTTGATATTCAGGTATAATTCATATGACTAAAATCTTTGATGTTACTATCCACAACTTCAACAATAATTGTTAAGTAATTGAGTAATTATTACTTTTGCGGTCAGTAGTAGTTCGTAGTTTCTATATCTTAATCTGTGCTTCGATCAACTTCTGTGCCAGTACGCTTTCATCTTATCATGGAACGCTGTATTCATGAGACTCCCGATTTGAAACCATTCGACTGACAACCGATTAATCATGTTAGAAATGTAGTACGAGTATTATGTCACGTGGGCTTTCGGTTGTCAATTTTAATCGCGGTTTTAAATCGAAAGTATGGGTTGTGCGCGTGGGTGGAAAAGAAGTGAAAAATTGGCACTTGGTGCCAAGTGCCAAGGTTTGCGCCACCTTGCAATTGAACCATTTTTTAACATTATACATAATTACTTACCTGCTCTTTAGTTATAGAAATGGTCGTACTATTCTCCATAGTGACTAGAGCTGGGGATGTGTAAGCCGCTGAAAATCCTATAATCATAGACCCCATTGAAACAGCTACGGCAGCTAATACCTAAAAATAATATTTTATGGTGAAGTTAAATATTCACAATGTCCGCGTTTCCATAGTAAATGTAAGATACCTTGTTTATTGTTGAGGAGAAAAAATCTTGTTTTAGCTGTTTTTTTGGCTTGATTTATACGGGAATGTAATAAAACTACCACGGACGAGTAACTACATAGCATGTACAAGTCAGAAGATAATTGTTTCATTACGCGGGTATGACGTTATTCGCGAAGAGGTGTGCGCGGCCCGCCTACGATTGATTTGAGCAATCATCAGCTGTGATTGGATCCCTACAATTCTGCAGGGATGCAAACACTAGAAGTTTATTATTTGGTTCTTCATCATTTGTTTTACTTTGAATGCATCACTTTACTGTTAAGTTTACAGTATTATTCGCTTACAATATTATCAACTACCCAGCTTGCAGCGCACTAGATTGTTATTTTTAAGTCGTAGGTAGGTATTGTTGCATTCTAACGATCGACAGTAATATCCGTAACAAATGTAAATAAAGCATTAGGTATAATAGCATTTTATGATAAGTGAGTTTTCAAGAATTCATACTTAAATGTAGTTTTTTTTTCTTTAGAAGCGTGTGCTTTTAAAATTTATAAACTATATTTTTTTACATTTAAGATATATATGCCATCCTTATTTATGGTTTGTTAATTGGCATCAATTGAACATTGTCACTCTTTTGAAATGGTTGTTTTATTGGGTTAATAAATAGTTTAACGGTCATACTCGTACTAGTATTTATTCTATTCACTTATTACTTCTTAAGCTACATATCCCACCTGAGAAAAAGTATAATTGGGCTTTTCGAAATCGACGCTTCTGACTCCTATACTGTAATGCGTATCCGCTCTCATTAATATCTTCATTTTGATGTTTTTGTGATGTCACAGTTCATACACAATAACACTGCACAATTTTTGATTTAAAAAATATTATAACACACACAGTGTAAGTGAACGCGATATAAGCTAAAGAAGAAATGCGTGTCCCTCGCTACGCCTGCCGCGATATATATGGACACAAATTGATTGACAAAACTGATTGGCTCTCGAGGCTGTGTGATTCAAAACAATGTCTTTGAATTGGTCAGAGAAAACTATGATTTTATTTCATTTCTGTTAAGTTGTACTCTACATAGTAATCTGAATGTAACCGGTAAAATCTAAGAAATACCTTGCCCATTCCGTCCACTAGTCTGGCAGTGGACGGACATACTGATGTGAACAATCATTACTACAAATATTGTAATTTTATTTATTCTTTACTTTTGTTCAAGCTCTACATTATTGATCCGACCACGATCAAGCTCTTGCTTTTGCTCCTTTTACTCAAGAGAGTAAAAAGTAAATATCCTGAAAAAAATATATCTAAAATAAAAAACGTATTATTGCCACGAATCTGCCATTTGTACAAAATGAAATGTAGGTTTTACGTAAAGCTGTAGATACATACATGTCTGTCTTTATCTTTTGCAGATTTTTTTAATTAAATGAGCCACTGTTTAACGTTGTTGTTTTCATTTTAAAATTAGTAGCAGCCTTTCTTAAGAAAAACAAAAATGTTAGCTATAAAAACATTACGCGTTAGAAACATCTGCAGTTTATGTGTTCTTCATAAACAAAAATACATATTCTATGGATCAATAACTAGACAATCGTAAACATACGTGCATTTAATTGCGCCTTGCACGTCATGTTATTTCCGTCGTCAGGCTCGGAAGTCTCGACATAGTTCACTGTATAACCACCAGGTGGTGCTCGCAAAATGCTGAGACAAAATTGGTATTATCGTGTATTTATTGATTGAAAAGAATGTTTGAATCAAGCTTAAAAAGTCACAAATGTTTTTTTGAAGATTTATTAAAGATGCTATGTAAGTTAGAAGGATATTCGATGGAGCAGAAAATCAGAATATTGAAATTGACGCGAAATGTCAAACATGTTACTTCAGACTTCCAGCATAGGTATGTTAGAAGATAGTTACAGTAAGTGCCATACCCCCATTCCGTTTGTAAAACAATTTTCAGAATGACACAGTGTTTGCTAGAAAAGTTGTAGGGAAGCGTTGCCTAACGTTATTATTTTCTTAACCATAATTTAAAAGGGTATGGAAAATGAGAATTGTAATTATGTATTTGTAAATTTTCTTGGATCTCCCATCTACGCACACTATCTCCTTTTTTTTTGCTTTTTACTCTAAGAATTTTTCAAATTTTTCTTATACAATTTATTCTATGGGGGTGAAAATTGTCTGCCTCTTGGCAATATCACAATTATATTGCACCTACATTTACTGTTTTCTTTAGCTTTTTTACCGACTTTAAAAAAAGGAGGTTATTAATTCGACATTTATGTATGTAATATAATTGGAATTTAATTATATTTGAGTATGTTGATCAATAGAGGCTTAAACACGTTTGCAAAGTTTCGTAAGAGTAAGTATGTATGTTTGTCCACGGATTTCTCGAAAATGAGAAATCATAGCGAGACGAAATTTGTTTAGTTCAATCAGTATATTCCAAGTTATGGCACAGTGCAAATATTATCAAATCGGAATTCAGTAAATTAAACAAAATCCAGTCATTTTTTAGATATAAGTAATAACAAGAATCATAAAATAAAAATAAGGTAATTAAAAAAATGACTTCCTGCAATGAACTAAAAAGCTTTAAATAATAGATTTGTCTTTTATATAGGAAAACAAATTTATTGGAAAGTCGGTGTATGGTGTCGAGCTTACGTACATTTCAAGTCATTTTCAGTTACGTACAGTCCAATACGTACGCAATGCATTATGTTTAGCTTTTATTTTACTTTTTGAAGGCGGTTAAATCGCGCTGGAAATCACTATCTTAACCCTTAATTGGTCGCGTGGGGTGTCATGCACCCCAAAGCAGGTTTCCAGGCTCCTAACATTTTTAAATTTGAATTTAGCGCGCTGTTGTTTTAGGTAGCTTCGTAAATAAGTGTCAAGTACACAACTCAGTTGCGAGCAGCGCTCGAATGGGTTCGGTTTGGCTCAGGGAGCACGTTTGGGGTGCTCGACACCCCAGGTGACTATTTGCGTGGTCCAAATTGCGGATGTATTAATTTTCTTTTTTCTTTTCTAAAACATTGTTTTTTGATAAATTATAAGTTAAATGTTGTTTTTGAGGTTATTATGAAGCAAAAAAAGCGGTTCTGCTTTTATCGACAATGCATCATGATGATAATGTTGAGGGTGACAAAAGAAAGCCTGAAATTATTCATTATTATAATAAAACTAAAGGAGGAGTAGATACAAATGATCAAAAATGTGTGCCAATTATAATGTAGGAAGACGTACCAAAAGATGACCGATGGTGATATTTTTTTATCTTTTCAATATTACTGGTATCAATTCCTATGTAATTTATAAGGCTAAAATTGACTCCAATATACACCGAAGAGTATTTTTGAAGCGACTGGCTGTCGATTAAGTCAAACCTCACCAAATATCAAGAGCAGGCATACCCACATTACCCCGCGCTACACTGCAAAAACGACTAAAAAGGCATCATGACATTGAGGACCAAGAATCTGTTTCTGGAACAGGAAAATCGCAGTCATACAAAAGGTGTCATATTTGTCCAAGAACCAAATAAAGAAAAACAAAGTCTGGATGCTCTAAGTGCCATAAACATGTGTGCTATGACTATATGATTGTTGTATGCCAAAATTGTTACGAAGAAAACTAGTACTTACAGAAAATTATTTTTAACTGTGAAAAATATTGTTGATTATATTTAGAAGAAGTTTTAAAGTTGAATAAGGTGTGAGTTTAAATGTTCCTATTAATAAAAGTCTGATTTTGCATGTATTTCGTTTTTTATATTTATTGATTGGGGTGCTGAACACCCCACGCGACTTCCAATGCAATTTTTTAGGCGCGCCTAATTAAGGGTTAAAGTATAGTTAGAGAGAGCCTCAATTCAAACAGATTCAACTTCTATAATTACCTCACATTATACTGACGCCTCTTCTCACAGTACAAGCAAAGTTTCTGTTTCTTGTATTTACAGTTATGCTCAAGTTAACTAACAGCTAGGCGCCGCCCCTCAAATCTTTTTAAACTAATGACTTCATCATCAAAGCCAATGCATTCATGGAGTTGGATGGACTTATTAAAAAAAGTACATTTGTTCGAATTTCTTTGATACAGTTTGAATTAATAGAGATAAAAAATAATTAAGAATTCTTAAGAGATGAAATTAGAAACCAAAAATTGCGCACAGGCGAGACTTGAACCAGCATCTTTCTGGCTAACCGGGCCAAATGCTCTTCCAATGAGGGTTACCGTTTTCGTGCTTACTAGTTGGCGCCACTGTCGCGTGAGGTTCAGAATAGCTTTTATGGTGTGTAAATTGTCATGATGGAGAGATAAAATAAAAATCAAGTTTGCCATGAAATATTAATATTACATACATCGGGCATGCCGCAGTCCAGCTTTGTTAGGAAAAGAGTACACAAGTTATAAAAGATTTTACATTTATATTCTTAGTTCCCTTTTTAAAACATTCTCATTCATTACTCCGTAACTAGTATTTGCCATAATTAATGGAAATTATTGCTAAATATTCGAAACATTAATCTAAATAGAAATAAACCCGCACATCCAACCCACAAACAGTGACCATTTGACATTTCGGAGACCTCACGCACAAGCGCCCCTAGCGGCGAATTCATACGCGTTAGCCCTCATTAAGCTAGTCGGTCCGACCCGCGCAAATTTTTTGGATACGTAACGTATTTTGGGTTTCTTATTTCATCTTTTAAGAATTCAAATAAATAACATTCTTAACCAATAATTAATAATATAAAAATGTTTTATCAACCCGTTCATTCATTACTATTCATAGATTAAATAATAAATAACTATATTATAGCGCAGTCGTGTAACAGGGCTAAGCTAAGAGTGAAACTGTGAGTGTCGATCGCGAAGGTAGGAAGCGTGTACTAAATAATTCGTTGATTGCTTTGTTTGTGCTTTGCCTGTGTGATTATTCCTCTCCTTAATATGATACTGAACCAAAAAGCAAGAATATAATTAGTGCATAATATATCTTCGCTCAGAACTAAAGCTGAAATGATTTATGCAGCATACAGCTTTTGCAATGAATTATAATATGTATTACTCCTTTTGAGAACTATGTTCCTAGGCTATTAGGTATTTAGACTTTGAATTTGTTTCTAATTTTTTTACTTACCTATAAAGTACTAAAGTTTAGTAATGAAGTTTAGTAATTAGATTGGAAAAGTATTCGTATATCCGAATACTTTTCCAATCGCCTACTATAGTAATGAATAACATCTAAATACTTCAAACTAGAGTATTTTTATTAACTGGTAAGAGAGTAAAATGTGAAGGTAAACTAGGAGAGAAAAGAAAACCAGTATGTACTGTTAATTTTTATATTAATAAAAATGATAACAAATAAAATAAATATTGACCCCGTAATATACGAAGTCACCAGCAGTAGAATCCTATAACTATCTTATAGTGTTAAATCAGAAGTTTTTAAGACGAATTACTTATAAAATAATTATTTGGTCATAAAATAAGTACCTAAAATATTTGTCATGATCAACACAAAATTTAAAATTACTACTTTGTTTCACACGATTTACAAATCACATTAGATTGTTTAACAAATCTTTACGTATAAAAATAATAATTATACATAATCCCATATCACTCGGATCCTTTTCTGATACGAATCCAAAAAATATAATTGAGATTCTTACAAGCCATTGTAAGGAACTGATCTATGACAACATACCGCTCAGAGCGGGATGCTATTTCATAATATAACGTATAGCTAGAGGAACTATTGATGATATAAATATTATTACCACCTATTTTATCTATACACATAATTTACATGTACGTAATAGAGAATTTATGGCTACAATCCAAATCAGTCTTCTTCACACACTGAACAATCAGTGCATTATTTAATTGCACCTCATTATATCTCTACATCTTTATCAATCAGCACAGCGCAAGTGCAGCCATTGCACTCTGGAATGTACATTTTAATTTAAACTATATCACTTATTATAAGCTCCTAACGTTGAGTAAGACGTTAGCACCCGTTTTGCGTTGGTTTATTACTGCTTGCAATTCGAACTCTTCGAGATCCTCCAGTTAGTTTCTTTTCAATTTCTTCTAAGCTTATGCCTCGAGTCTCAGGTACAAAGAAAATTACGAAAAATAAGCCAATCACACATATGACCGTAAACAGCCACATAGCACCATACATGTTGAGAGCGAGGCTGATGTTTGTAAAGGTCTTCGTTACAATGAAAGCACAGGTCCAGTTAAGACTGGTGGCCAAGGAGGCAGCTGTGCCTCTTATTTTAGATGGCAAAATTTCACCAAGCATGAGCCACGGAATGGGACCGAAACCAATTGAGAATCCTAAAACGTATATCACAAGGCACGCCAATGGCAACCAGCCATAACTTTCAACATTAACTCCAGCATCTTTTACGTAGCAGTATGATCCCAAAGTTACTAGTGTTATTATCATGGAGACTGAAGAAATGTACAATAACATTTTTCTTCCCAAACGGTCGATAAGAGCAGTCGCTATGAAAGTAGATACGAAGTTAACAATGCCGATAATGATACTAGACAAATTTTTGTCAATGCTGCTGCCCGACATCATAAATATTTTTTCAGCATAAAATATAACTGCGTTAATTCCACTGAATTGCTGGAAGATCATTAAACCAAGAGATATGGCTATGGCAGGAATGTATCTTCGTGTAAATAATTGCCCGATAACGTTTCCTCGAACGTGGTCTGATTCGGCCTGAACTCTTGCTAAGTCACGCAGTTCCTTGTCGATGTTCGTGTTCTTGCCTCGCAGCCATTGGAGAGATTTGCGTGCATCCTCAGCACGTCCTTTTGACATGTACCAGCCTGGAGTTTCAGGAGCCAAAAGCATAAGTAAGAAGAATGGTATTGGTAGTGCGGATCCGAAATATGCCAGACCTGACCAGTCGAGGTAGTTTCCAACGAAATATGCTATAAGAATACCCGTATTACCGAATGCTGTTGGTAGTAATCCTAGAGCCCCTCTGACTTCTGGTTGCAAGGTTTCTCCACAATATACTGGGAACGCCAAGGAACCGATTCCAACGCAGATGCCGATGAGAGCTCGCCCGGCGTAAACCATGATGATACCGTTGGCGTTGGCGATTAGCATCCAACCAATAAAGAATGGCACTGCAGTTGCAGATATGGCCGTTTTTCTGCCCAAATATCCAATCAGCGACCCGCCGAAGATGCTTCCAATTAAAGCTGCAAGTGGGACAAGGCCACCCACCCAACTGCTCTGTAAATAAAAAGAAAACATGATTGTTAAATTGTTTGTTGTTTATATCAAGCAATGTTTTTTCTTGATTATCAAGTGACAAATATTTAAGAAAGAAAGAAAAAAACGTTTATTCAGTACCAACATCAATTGCAAAAATATGTTTTTTAATAAGTTATCTCGGTTTTTAATTTTTTTTAAAAAATACGTTCACCTCTTAATACTACTTTTTACATGAAATATTTGCAAAACTTACTTGTTCCTCAGAAAGGTTCATTTCTTCTGACATTTTTGTCAATGTCGGGGATGTGTATCCAGATGAAAAGCCGACTATCAACGAGCCCATAGACACAGCAAATGCAGCCAATATCTGTAACAATACCAGTCACTCTGTTAACATTTTTCAATTTAATTATCTATCTCGATAAAGAGATTTGTTTGTAATAAGAATAACCTGCCGCGGCCCATCGTATTTCATATCGCTCAAAGGTCTCTATTTTTGAACTGCCTTGCGTTCGCGCGCAAGCCTTTCCCGTAAAGCTATGAGCTTTTCTGAGCGTTTCAGCCTTATTATGTACCTTTGCAGTGTCAACAAACATACTCTACTTATGTTTGTAAGTAAATTACGTCCATGTAGGAAACAGTTTCTTTGTTTGCGATCAAAGCATGTTTACTTTACTTCCAATATCATGCTATTAATTGTAGATAACCACTTAATTTATGTACGTTAATAAATAAACTTACTGAGTTATTATAATTGAGCAAATTCCCGAACAAAAACAAGTTTAAAATCATTGCTAAATTTTTCAGACACAGTCTCTACTACTGAAAGTAATAGGATGGAAATATTCCGAGATTCGATTAATCGACATGTAGTTTTCCATTTATTGCATGGCTTATCGATTCACGATTTTATTGTTTATGTGTAACAAAACAATAGACACTATTACGTTACTTACATTGACTAAAGTATTTTTTAAATTACATCTCAAAAACAAACATATTAACTAACCTGAGTCCAAAGATAGATCTTTTGCGTCGTGGGGCTGTACGGTGGGATATCTCCATTGATAGTGTAGTCAGGTTTCGCTTTAGTGCTGTCCGTGCTAAGTTGTTTCACAAACGGAACCGAGTTGCGTATATTCTCATCTTTGGCGCTCTTAATTTCCATCTCCATCTTGTATTTGAACTCGTTTCCCAAACTGATTTGTCTGAGTTGTTGGAAGTGGCGGCGGGTTTTCTCAAAGGAGTCCTGTTCGTCCTCGCTGCTGCTCTCGGTGGATACGTTCTCTGGGATAGCAGCGTAGTTCGGTGCTAGCGTCCCTTGGGAACCACAAGAGGTGGCGAGGGATGTGCAGGTCGTAGAAGCAGAAAGCGTCGGCCGAGATGGGACCCTCGCGTATTTCGGCCCTCGTGTGCGGTACAAGCGCTCCTCGTCGCCTTGTCCACGTCGGGCCTGCTCGTTTCCGCCCTGGAATATCAAAATACACGCGTTTAGTATCCACCGAAACACAAAACAAAGACATTAATACACTTAATAACTTAAACGTTCCCGCCGAGTAAACATTTGCACAACAATTACCTAAATACAACTAATTACTTCACACTACACAACAGTAGACACTAAAGTGGCCATCCGCGAATAGGGGTGTATTTATTATATCCGCTATCTCCAGTGCGTAAGCGTTGATGGCCCAAAGGAGTTGGGGTCAATCGGTCTGAGGAACGCACATCTTATTGACTACTGACTATCATATGACCACAACATGTTTATGATAACCTAATGCCGGGCACCCTGACCCGGCTCGGACACAATTCCAGTCCTAAACTTCATATTATTCTGGATAAATGGTCAATTATTGCCGATTATCTATCCACACGTTATTTTTCCGGTTTGGATAAAGGCTCCACTGTGTGAAATAACGAGTGTCGCCGGCACCACTGTCCATGTCGAATGCTTGGCGTTATCGGCCGATCTGCAGAAACTATAATGATGTTTATAAAACATCAAGTATAAACATTTTCTTTAGTTGTCACTTCCATTGTGGCTATTAGCTGGTTAAATAATGACGGGCGTTTGTGTTCATTGAACGATTTTGTATTTTAGCTACGCTATAATCGTTGCAAACTTGGAAACGCTATTACCTACCTATGTTAGTTACCTCCGGTTCATTACGGAAAGTGTTGTATCTTGGCGTGCTCTTTAATTTTGCCCTAAATCTCCTTCTTTCCATTACTTATAATTTTATGTTTTAAAATACCTAACTTAAAATATTTCAAAACATGCTGTTGCGACAAAATTTCGGTAAAATTTGACGGTAACTGTCCAAAAACGATGTCTAAACTGACATTCATAGAGCATGATGATATTTTTTACGACATAAACTTCACAAAGAAATATATTGTAAAATTCATTATCAAAAAAATCAACCTATCGTGTTTTTTTTACATAAAATATTATTTAACAAAAAGGTTCCCTATAGTAGTACTTATTCACAATTATTATGACCACTTCGCCTTCAAGGAAGCATCACAGTCCCGCTGCCAATCAGCTCATTATTTATGTAGACTATATTATTTAATGTAGACATTTTCCAATTAATATCGTCGTAAAGAGGTAGGTACCTATATCTATTTCCCACAAAGTACTGAACTGCTGCTCTTATCTCGCTGACGTTATTGAACTTGGACATATTGGGTTCAAGAATACCCCTCACGTGTTTATCCAGTAGGTATAAAATAGGTACGTTCATTATAAACATTAAAACCTTATGTTTTTTTTCTTATAATATTTCTAACCTACTATGTTTGGTGTTTACAAAATACGCAAAAGTCATAACATTGTAATTTATCAAGTACTAGCTTTTGCCCACGACTTCGTTCGCGTGGACTTCAGGTTCGTCCCGTCTAGTAGCGCAAAAAATGTGTTTTTTTACGACCTCACATTAGAAACCTCAAAAATTGTAGCCTATATGTTATTCTGATGTATAAGCTATATTGTGGTAAAGTTTCATTCAAATCCATTCAGTAGTTTTTACGTGAAAGAGTAACAAACATCCATACATCCATACTTACAAACTTTCGCCTTTATAATAGTAGTAGGATAAGTAGTCACCCGTTTTTCGACGTAAGCTAAAGCGTAGATGCGAAAGCTCGAAGAAAATGTGACTGAAAACTTTCCATTGTTGTTGGGGATGGAGGGAACGATCAAGTTTATGAAGCCCAAGTTCAATAGTGTTACAGTTTTTATGTAGGTACTATTCTGTAACCGGCTACTACTGTGTAGAACTGAGTAAACTTATAAAAGTTTACGTCCAACCCTTGTTTACTGGAACGGGTCTGGAACCTACGCTTTAGTATGTTATCAGGTATCGCTATACAAATTTTCCTCTTTTCATTACTTCATAACTATAATTTGTTCATATATATCATTATTTTCATTCATTGGAATCGGAATCGGAGAAAAACATTGGAAAAAAAATTGTGAAGCCGTTCTCAATACAGCGCTACCTATTGAACAGAGCAAGTATCACTTGCATGATAGTTCCTTTATTGACCGCAAAGTACTGAAGAGGCACTTGTAACGCAAAGGCAGAAGTTAATGATGACGATAGGTGGCGTTGTTGAAAGCTCTTTCCGCAATAATATTCTTACTCGTGCATTCAATCATATTGAATCAAAATAATATGTCATTGAATGAAAACTCATTCTTTAGAATGCATTCATTCAATGCAATAACATCAAGCGTTGCTGTAGCCAATTCTTTCAATCTCTACTACATCTTAATCTTTATTACAAACACACCAATAGATGGCGTTGCATAGGAATTAAACTCTTCATTGTCATTTTCATAACATAAATAATTATTATTCCATACGTTTCCTTTATCGTTATTATCACCTGATAAAAATAAACAACGCATATTTTATATCAATGTTAAAATTTTAAACTAATTATTTAGGTAGGTATACGCTTTATATTTTTTTCCTGAACTAACCATTTCTATCGAGGTTTTTACTGGCATTTATTGCTAGGGGAAATTGCATCCTGTTCAATAAACTACGCGGCATGCCTGCATTCCACGACCGACCTTGCCAAGGCCGCCCCGGTTCAACACCGCTGCTATCCGCTATTTATTTGTTTACAATGTTCATTAAAATTGAAAGTGCCACTTATTGACTTAGGTGCACGCAATAGTATGTGTCATACTGATTATGGATTTATAACAAAGCTTAGTTAAAAAAATAGGTCGTCCAGTTAAGTTAATACTTCAAATAATACCTACATCGTTAAATTCAGCTATCTAATAACATTTGTGATGGCTGCGTATTTGTGGAACATCGTTGCTTGGCAACGGATAAATCGACCGCCTATACCACCCGGTCTGTGGGTGGTGCGGGTGGCTGGGAGCCGTCTAGAGCTTTCCGAAACGGAAAATTCGAGAACCCTAACGTTTTCTTTCACTTACACCAGCGCGCGCGGAAACGTTCAAGTTATCGTAGTAAAGAAAAACAACACTCACCATTTCCGTGGACAACTGCTTCAGGTATCCCATGAGCTTCCCCATTGCGTTGGGGTTGTTCTTATTGAAGCTCATCTTGATGCCGTTACTTGAACACAAGTGACTTCAGGAATGTCGAAGACGTCGTCAGGGAACGTCAAAATGATAATGTCTATAAAATAACACACAGTTTTCTTTCCTTAAATCTAACAGTTCTTTATAATCCAGGATCGCGGATCACCGGCAAATAAAACACATCACTCGCTACGGTAACTTTTCCTGCGATTGGCGACCGGCGTGTTTTCCGTCGCGGTCTGACACAGTTTACCGACAAAGTTATAAATACGATTCTACTGATAAACTTCACAATGTTTATATTGGTTATTCATTCAATTTATTTTGAAGTTCGCGCCTCAACCTGTAAGGGTGCACAACATTCAACTAGTAGGCACAACAAACGAAAATGTTGGCAGCGCGGTAACGAGTTGTTCAGATTCAAGTTCTCTATTGAAACTTGCAGATGGCAGCGCAGTGTTTTATATAGCAAAGTTGGTAGAGGCCGGCGCCGCCGGCGAGCGCCCCCCGCGCCCGCGCCCGCCCCCGCTGTACCTGCGCTTCATGTCTGTGAAAACACATTGGTGTGAGTGCACTCACACTTTCAGTGTAATCAACTATACCTGAATTACTGTGAACGGTTTGCAGTCGCATATAAGAATTTGGCTGCTTAGCTCAGGTACATCGATAAAATACAACGTCCTATATAGGTAGGGAGTTTTTTGCATATAAGTTAAATTCTCATATACATTTTCACTTAAAATCCGAAAATAGATAAATGTTTTAAATTTAATCTATTTTTCAATATATATTTTTTTTGCATCTGCATAGAAATTATTAAATTTACTTCATTATAGGTATTTGATATACATAGATAAAAACACCTACTATTACTGAAAACAAAAGCGTTTTTAACCAGTTTCTTCAGGAACAATATTCAGGTTCAGGTAGAAAAGTACCACTAATAACGCCAATTTGGTATGAGTTATTAATTAGCCATGAATCGTGTCTATTTCTGGAGATATAATTGCCCTTCACTGTGCAGTAAGTTTCCACATACTAACACAGGTGATTCAACTCTACATTATACTTATGCGGCCTTGACCGTCCTCGTTTCTAATGAACTGGAAATATTCAATTTTCATCTTGCTTTTAAATTATAATTTTGCTTCGATATTTCCTGAAAATTTGAACGTTTACATTCAAAAACTTTTCGATTAATTCAATACTGTATTGTTTCAGCACAAAGTCCATTTTTTTTGCTGCGTTGGTGTTGGTCTCAAGGCTTTTCAAAATAGATTGTGAAGAATAACTCTGTAACAAAAACCATTTTAAGCAACCATTGCATTGATTGACAGGCTGTTGTCGGATATTTCATATTATTTACATAACAAGTGTTATTTATTATTAAACACGAGACGAGCCTCCAACGGCTACATGCGGTTTGCGGTGTGCGAAAGGCTACATGCGTTTGGTCACCAACACGAAACTTTATCACGTCTTGCGAAACAAACATGACGAATAGATTTTATTTTAGACAAGAAAGAAGTGTTGCCCAAAATATTATTGCATATAATTTGATAAATAACGTATAATTTATAGTCAAGTAAAGTATTAAGTATTAATATTATAATTTTACCCTAAGTATTTTGATTTGTAGCTTTACTCAAATCACTAGCTTTACTATCTAATGAAATGAATATTTTGGGTAACGTTTTAAATCTGTTAAATTACAAATTCGATAAATATTGAAATAAGAGCAGAGAAATTGATAAATCATTAATAGTGATACGTAGTATTTCTAAAACATTTTTACGTACTGGTTGAGTAATTTGTCATTCAGACAACCTCTAATCTGAACATGTAGAAGAATTTTCAAATGGCGTCACACATAACATCCTTAGTATTTTCCGTATCCGTAGGTATCTACATCAAAATATTTTTATGCAAAATTCAGATATTTTTCATTAGGATCTAAAGAAACTGAGTGAAGATTAGTTACAACAATCAAAATAATTTCTCTCATTTAAAAAAAAAGGTGTGAGAGTCATCATTCAAGTTATAATTCTTAATCAAGAATATAATAAGACCTTCACTTTGCGGAGAAAAGCTTTATGTCTACTTACCTAATGCCCGGTGGTTTTAGTGTGAAAACCTGGACGACAAAACGAGGCTTGCAAACTACATAAAGTGGGACCAGAGGTTTGCTTGAAGCATGCTCTCCGTCGCCCCAGAGTGGAAGCCTGTAGGCTTACACCATGGAGAGAGATATAATAGAGATCATAATATATGGAATCCTCATAAAAGACTTAACTTGAAAATTTAATGCAACCTTACAAAAATCGTTCGAAGTTCAAATGGTTATTAAATAAATACCAAATTTAGTGCACGCGTCACAGTAAAAAGGCAAAAGGCAGGGTCAAGCACGTCATCCGCGCGTTCGCAGGCGGCTGATTGAAATGCGGGCACGCAGATTAGACGGCGCCGGCGCAGGACAATAAGCCAGCCGCGCTGGACTGATCTCATTGGGAGTAACTACACTTAATTGAACTCTCGGAATGCACTGAAAACCAGTTCGTAATCAACTTTATGGAGTTACTAGCGGTTGTTTGTGACTTTGTCCACCCATATTTGCATTGATGCTCCGCTCCTATATATTGGTCATTTATAGCGTGATGATTAAGCCAAGCCTTCCTCGATAAATAGACTAGTCAATACAAAAATATTATTTCCATTCGTGCCAGTAGCCAGCGCGTTCAACCAAATAAACAAACTCTCCAGCTTCATATTAATAGTATAAAAGTCAAATGTCAGTCTATGGACCCGGCTGGGTGCGTGGTATTTTATACATTTTAGTTTATTAATTGCGTAATATTATAAGTTTTATATTGATTTAGGTATTAAAAGAAAGCTAATTAAAAGTGTTAAACGTTGTGATATGCAGTTTGTGCCAATTTAATACGGAGTTCAGTGAAAATACATCGAAAATGGTCACGTGATTTACGGTAAGTTTGCAGTTTTGCATGATCAGCAGTTTTGCAGATGATTTTACTCGTTGAATATTTCTATTTATTAAATAGATCACGACATTCCTCGTTTAATCAGCTTTCTGGCAGTATTTACTTTTAACGGGAGGCAATAAGTCTAGAATCAGTGGCAATGTTATTGTTGCGCGCCGCGGTCGAAATTCGCGGAAATTCGCGAATTACACACTCGGCAAAAGTCGCGGACGGTAAGCTAATATGTGCCCGCGGAGGCTGGACTATTAAGTGGATAAGTTTCTTACTTACGTATACGCGTCGCAGTCTACGCGTATGCAGTGAAAAGCCAAAAAAGCTTCAGATACAGATTTCAGACGGAAAGAAACGCGCATATTTGATTGATCTTAATCTTGATTAATCTTATTGCGCCAAGGATATGATTGACAACAATTAGCCGACAATTATTGAAAACTCGTATTATTTCTTATTACATTTATTGTGGGGTACCTATCAATATCTTTTGATGCTCCTGACTATGCTTTAAGATTGACATACAGTGGTGGACAGCTAATTAAAGACACTTTGAAATTTGTATGTTAATCAAGTTTTGGGTTCCAATAATTTTGTATTATGAATACATAGAAACCAGCAACTGTTGTAAAATAATCATATGGGTTTTACGTATAATTTGGAGTTACTATTTGCCATAACATTGATCTATTTTTCGTTATTTTTGACCTCAAATCTATTATGAGCAGAATTAGTGTACCAGTGATGTGGACAACTAATTAAAGACACCTAATGTAAGTTACTGAAAACCAAAAAAATACTGAAACTACAAAAAATTTAGTTTATATGACATTGAAAATAGTCATTTTTTAAATTTTTTACAAAGTTTTTGATGTTTTATTGTATGTCGTTTAGCTGTATTTTGACCTTAACTTAGTCCTGGCATTGGTGATATACGTTTCTTGTTATAATGTATTAGAATTTGTTCTAATGCTTTCATAAAAGCGCCGTATACTTAATAAACATTAGCAACATGTCTCGCAAGTGTATTATCTAATACAAGAATCTCAATTTTTTCGATTGTATTGATGTTAGGACTATTATGGTAGCATATCTAAAAGATAGACATTGTCTCTTAGGAAAAATGAGACGGCCGTTGCAGTCGGTTTAGTAAGTCGTTAGTAAGTCTAAACCACAAGATATTCTAGACAAGATGCTTAGTCAGCTATGGGTAAGATAGGCTGTTGTTGAATATTATTGTTTAGGTATTCCATCCATGTACTAGCATTTTTTCATAGGTCCAGCAATACGCCTAGAAAATTAACGGCGCACTATGATGTTTCCTCACTTTATATCTTACAGTTATATGATACAAAGTCTTGTTAAATTGTCGTCTCGTATACCGTTTTTCGTCGTAATTACATCTATTGTTTATTTACATTCGAAAACATTTCAATTATCCACTTTGCCTCGGTCTGCGTTGAGAATGTATTTAGGAAAACCGCATCCGTGAAATCTTTGGCATATTATTAATTTGGTAACTTATAAAATTTTCTTCAGTGCAAGTTTTCCTCGCATAATCTAGGCCTTATCATTCTTGCTAAAATATTTAACAATCTTCCTGCAGCAAATACTGTCATGAAAATATGCTTTGATCCTTAATATTTTTCATCTAGAAATTCCATTCTAGGTCTTTCAGTGGGGTCCTATTCTAAGGTCCTGACATCTATCGCATTGGAAACTTTGTAATATCAGACAAATAATAGTTAGTAGGTAGTTACCAACGTTAAAATTATCTTAATGACGCATTTATGAAAGCATTAGAATAAATTCCAATACATGCTTGCAAGGAACAAATAGCACTAATGCCAGGACCGTGCCAAGACTAAGTAAAGGTCAAAATGCAGCTAAACGACATACGACAAAATATCAAAAACTTTGTAAAACAATTGAGAAATGACTATTTTTGATTTCATATTAACTGACTATTTTGTAGTTTCAGATATTTTTTTGGTTTTCAGTAACTTACATTAGGTGTCTTTAATTAGTTGTCCACATCACTGGTACACGTATTCTGCTCATAATGGATTTGAGGTCAAAATTTACGAAAAATAGAACAATGTTATGGCAAATAGTAACTTCAAATTTTACGTAAAACCCATATGATTATTTTACAACAGTTGCTGGTTTCTATGTATTCATAATACAAAATTATTGGAACCCAAAACTTGATGAACATTAAATTTTCAAAGTGTCTTTAATTAGCTGTCCACCACTGTATTTACTGTATTTGGAAATTTGTAAGTTTGAGAAAACTTTAAGCTGTCAGAAAGACTATAATAGTAAAACAGATTTATATTAATTATATTTTCATTTAATTTTGGTCTGGTGATGGTGATGCTTGAGGTTAGCCTTAGTTTCCTAATATGACGTACCTATATTATTGTTAAACACATCAAAAGATAAAAATCTGTGTTAAGAAATGTGTTTAACAAACTACCTACGTACCGAAATGAGTCATCCTCACCCACACAGTTGGTACATGAAATGTAATTGAATTTTTTATTTTCTTGCGATCATAGAAACATTTTTGGACTAAATAAATCATTCTAAATAAGGACTAACAATTAAATAATTCGTTCATGTAATTATGTTTATATCATAAGTCTCAAGTTTCAAGGCTTACCTAGATACCAGTTTGCGGAATATTTAAAAAATATTTTTCAAGGCTCAATTTTCTATCTAGCATAGCAACCACTTATGATGGTAATGGTAGATTGTATGGTTTCATGTAAGTAGTTGTTTTTACTTCTATAAGAAATGTTTGACAGGTGGCAAAGTAAAAATCTAAATAAATTAAATAATTTACAGCTACCTAACGTAATAAGCATTAATAGCTTCAGACAGTTCGTCGATAAATCAAGGTTTAAATTGTATTGGCAGGCAAAGTGCGGGGCACCGGCTACGAAATCGATTAGGGGTTAACCTTATTGACTGAGTGCAGAACATTCTAGTTAGAACCCGTTGTAAGGTCGGGCACGCAACTAACGTTTGTTGTGTTGACATGAATGGGCGCGTGCAAAGCATCACGTCCGAAGCGCGGCATTCCCGAAAGCTGCCGCCTGTGTCTGCTGCCCTGCCTCTTACACACACACGCACGCTAGGAGCTTTCGCGCGACGTCACACACATGCGTCACGACGCGCCCGCACCAGCCGAATATTACCGCAATCCAACTTGTACGTGCTGCTTCCAACGCTCTAAACAAAATTACATCAGACATGTGCTGTAAACCACTCGACAATAAAACCTATATCATCAAGACTATTGTCATATTACAGTATCCCTTTAATTTCAGTGGGTTACGTCAGTCGCCAAGCGAACGCTGGCGTGGTAGGACATGACTTTGTAGTCACACTAACGCACTTGTGTAAACTTAAGACATTCACACAAGCACGCACACATACATCACAGATTCAAAAATGTCAGTGGAATATTACTAGCGTGAGCAGACGGGCAGGACGGGTCCCTGCGTTCTCGAACGTTCTCTTTACTTTGAATGTAGCGAGCATATCTTGCATTCAACCATTGGATTTCAATTCAATGTTGTTGACAAAATGGAAACAAGTGAGAGTACACTTGATTGAACTCTCAGAGTGCGCTGAAAACTAGAAAATACTGCCTGAATAAATAAAACCTTATGTAGTCCGACTTTCATTTCAAACAATTCGTTCACTTTCTTGTCAAAACAAAATACAATATGAAAAGTACCTTGAAATGGTGAATTAGTAGTAAGTAGTAATTGTAGAGAATATGCAAAAATCTCAATAAGAAACTGCGTCGCAGGAATGCCTAATGCGACGTTACAAATAATGGGACCACTGAAAACTATACGTAGAAAGATTTCATTTTTTGAAAACATTTTCAGACTGAGATAAAAGATAACAGTGCATATTCAATCACTTGAATAGACGCAAATGTGTCACGCGTTTTATTCAAGAGGGAGTGTCTTATCTTATCAACTGTAAACGGAGATAAATATCCGATTAAAAATTTCCATGGAGGGTTATAGTTGAGTTACAACACTTACCTATTACATATCTATCTGTTATAGTTACCCAACAAAACTTATTATAAGTGGCATCTACTTTATGTAAAGTCTTTTGTATTACCATTTAAGTAGTTACCACCTGTTTATTATTTTGTATTTCAAAAGTTTACAACATTGATTGGTAACATCTAATAACTTTAATTTCAGAAATGATTCATTTTTGAGTGGTACACAAACAGCGAAAAAATTCACTCAACAGTAAACAGCTCCACTATCTAAATAATTAGGACCGATACCTACGGCTGAACTGGAATCGAATTTCCTTTATTTGATGTTACGGCTAAAAAAAACAATTAATTGGTTTGGTTGGAATGTACGATGTCCTCGTTAGCAGAGGCACTTTCAGGCGATTTGTGACGCAACTGGGGCAATCAATTAATGTATGCCTTGATTCTAGACTTGCATTATTTGTTGATGCTTTGGTTACACAGGGATTTTTGCTCAAAGATACAGAACCTACAAAAAAGAAATCACTAGGGGTGAGAATTAATTTTAACTTAATACAAGTATATCTACATTTGGTTTATTATTTATCTCTAGTGATATATCGTTAATATCGGGCAGGCAATCTGAGATTGGTATGGCGCCTCATAATATAATTTGTCTGCTGTTATTTATTTCTGCAATATTTATGGAACAACCAACTGCGTATTGGTCTGAAAAATCACATGATCAGAATTGTTTATTTATCAAACATATTAGAATTTAAGAAACAACGGCTTGTGTCTTATACTTAAAGTTTGTTTAAAATATTGTATGTTATTAAATAAAACTACCGAACCTGCCTACAATTTGCGATGGTTAAGGTCAAGGAAGGGATACAACAGTAGATGAAGCCATAAGATTATAAAAAATGTATATGATGATAGCTTTATCTGCGCTGAGTCACGCTTACGTACTCCTATTCATGTAATATTTTAAAAACATATTTTACGTGTGCTAATTATAGCGCTAAGCATGCAAAGAATGCGCGCGATTAAAAGTGTTTTTATGGAATTAGTTGCAGCCATCATAAAGTACAGTCGGTTAAAAATACATGCTCTCTGTATGCAAATTGAGGTTAGGTTACAAAGTGGCTGGCTGCCGTGCACTGCAAGTCAGAGTGTGCACAGAGCCAACGGCCGTCCTTGGCGAGGCGGACTGTTGCATAACGAAGGTCAATCAAGGCAAGCCCCTTTTGCGATTGTAGAGAATCGGAATCGGAATTTATAGGCGTGTCGAATAACTATGTTGTGATCGTGAAAATAATAAAAATACTTGTATGACTCTAACAAAAAAGAACAGCTACCGGACGGAAAATACTTACGTATTTTCTTGCAATACCCGTAGGTAAGCTCGTACCTTTATGAAGTTTGAATTCCGTAGTATCAGTTTGTACCAACCTAGGTACTACGAGTAGGTAAAGTAATCAATTAATACACATTACGCATTCGTATGTGGTGTGCAAGCTTAGTGTTGTGTATGATATGCATTTGCATATTATTCAATGTGTAAAATTAAAAAAAAAAGTTTTAAATCTTCGATTTATTTATATATTCGTTCTTCTTATTTATAACATCCTCAAAATATCTATTGCCTCTTTCATATACAAAGTTGCTAGCTGTTAAATAAAGACAAGTAAAATATCTTACCTCATATAAGCATCTTATTACTTCAACTAAATACATTAATGTAAAATGGCTATATATATAGGTATACTCGTATGGCTATTGAAAACATGCATCCCCATATAGTGTACTGTACGCTGCTGATATGTGACAAAAAGCTTCAAAGCACAGACTAAGTAAGGACAGACCAGTTATAAAATCTTCCATCTCAAAATAGAACGACTAAAAATAACTGGAATCCATTCCATACGAGTATCCAACAAGATCGTTTACGATTTGTCGACTTCGAAGTAAAAGTAGCGAACTTATTAACTCTAATGAGCAGCATTGATCACGCTCTCGACGTGGCCTGATGTGGCGCCACTGGAACGCTTATTAAGAATTCCAACAAGCCTGTTACCACTGCGTACGAGAAATTGCGTCTCGGGATACTCGTATAAATAAATCATACGGAGCGCCAAGGCGCAGGAATACCTGTCGGCCAAAAAAGGAAACTGTTGATTTTATAGAATCGTAAAAAAATGTAGAGTCAATTACATTGTATTACAGTAAAGCATAATCACAACCTGACGTGTGGGTTTTTTAATACTTAGTAATAATTTAAGATATTTAAAAAAAAATACTACTTCGGAACAATCAAGTTTTTCACACTCATCATACGTTACAAGTTAATTTGGCTATCAGTCAAGTATCAGTTTGTTTAACTGTGTGAGACGAATGGGCATAACTAGGTTTTGTTGTCTAAAATACATGCTAACGCTTCGATGGAAAAGTACTGAATAAAATCTGTGCGGTTCATTGCAGTGCCGTTCTCACTTCTCAATCATCGTAATATTTTTTGTGGCTCTGAATATTTTGTGAATTTACCAAATTACTAACTCATTCGTTATCTTCAACTATCGATAATGTCACCTATGTTAAAAAAAACTTTTTTATCTATCTAAAATTTACATCTTTGTATAATTTTTGGTTAAACCCTGACTTTAAAATAAGTGTGATCGATTCCCAGGGATTTTTCAGAAAGGTTTAACACTTCTGTCGAACCTAATTCAGTGAGCAAACACTAACGTGTAATGTTCACACTCTCGCATCGTTTCGTAATGGAACACGCTAACGCACACATGTGAGTTTTTACAGCCAATATGGGGTTTGAGAATGTGTTGGTGCCTAGAACTAGGCGCCTGTGTGGTACTAAAATTAAACGCACAGACTAGCAAAACACGACGTCCGTTGGTTCACTAGAACTGCATAATCTACGTATAAATACTTTAACTGTATTTAATTAAAACAAAGTCAATGTTTTATTTTTGTAGTTATCGTGCCCGTTAATAGAATGATAAACAGATGATACCCACTGAAATAAGACAAAACTTGAAGTAATGAAAATTAAGTAACATAATATTGTGACTTACTGTACTTATATTTTAAGTAACACAAAACTCAATCGTAACCAAAAATCGAATTATGGTGATTTCAGGATAGGTTTTTCGATCCAACAAACTGTCGGCAAATTATTAAAGACGTAAGTAGGTAACTAATGACTGAATTGCAGGATATGGAGAACAAACCATACCTAGCAATGAGTCTCAACTTCTAAAGCATGACGATGCTGAGATCGTTATTGCTGTATAATGATCGTTGTGATTCAAAATTCCAAACAATAAGCTCGCAAAATATCGTTTTTGCCGGTCATTTTCGAACCATCACATAATTTTTAAGTAATTTTCTGCAAATCATCCAACTATAATCATTTGCTGGTTACTGTAACGGGTTTTACGGAATTTACCACTTTGCGAACAACATAAAAATAACACTATATGTTCTGTTGAGGATATACTACATCTACATTGAGAAATACGGTGACGCTTTTTATGTCGATACAATTTAATTATTTACGCTATGACGTAGTAGTAGTACGCTCTCTACTAATAGTAAATGGTTTCGTTTTCAGTTTGCTTCATTGAAATAATTTTACCGCGTCTGCGTGGGAGCCGCCTACGTACCTACAAGCTCTTATAGATATTTTTAAATGTCACCTACTCGTACTCCTGAAAGAAGTGGTGTGGCAGAGATGCCATACGTAGCGGGATCAATCACCTCACTCATGTGATGCGTTTTTTGGCACGCCTGCCTTAAGCGGCCGAATGTTCGCGATGGTTTCTCATTCCACAGAATCCAATTCTATGAGTAGTTTAATTTAACGACATTGGACTTGTGATCCAGTTTCTAGGACGTAAATTTAGAATATCAACAATCTTATTTTTTTTACAAAACAAATGAAATGTGGCTTTTCCATGTCTTTAGCTGTTTAAATGCAGTAATGCTAAAAGCTATATGTTTTTATCCTAAACAAGCATGTAACCTAAAGTAAGAAGAATTTTGTTAACGCTTATAAATATCCCCTGTTTCCACATAACTTCATTTCTAGCATAAAAAAAACATACAGCAGTCGTTTTGTTTGGTTATGTAGTTGACGCGCGGTACTCGCCGATCGTTAAGAACTCATGCATTTTCAATTAATTTTAGCCACCAGCTCGTGGGAGTTAACTGGCTTGGCTGCGTTCCAAGTTCCGACTGACGCCAATTATGTTGATTTTTGTTGAATGTTGAAATTGCAGTCAACTCCTCGTATGAGTCCTTAGAAGGATTTATATCATTATTAGACGTAATTTATCATGCGCACAGAAAACTATTAGGTACTCAAACACTTTTGTACTATCGATCCTTAACATTTCAAAAGCCAAAATGTTGTTAGGTGCAATAACACCATTGAGAGGTTGATGATCGTATTGCAATATCATAGTGTTATAAAAAGGGATGTAACTCAACCGCCCACTCATAGAAACTCATGAAACGTCCTAGGCGAGGCAATCCCGAGATTTCGAGAAGGTATTCTTCATTGAATCTTGGCAAGTTGCTCATGATCTTCTTTGTAAAGTTCATTATCTTTAAATAAGCTAAGACATTGTAGATCTGATTTGATAAACCGTAACCGCATATGAGATTGAGCGAGGGTTAAATTAGGATTTCAATTGGTTTAACTCGTCAAGTATGTGTGAACGAGACACAATAGAAATTCCATTATTATGCGACTCTCGGCATTCGTTTGATACCTGACTGATTAAATACATTTTATTTCGTTTTCTTTAAGTCTCTGCGTATTGCTATTTAATGATATATGTATTTAAATGTATTTCTCCTTATTTCAAATACCACAATGACATGACATCATCATCGATAAAAAAATCCGGTGCACTTGTACCCAACTCGGCCAGCTCCAGCCAAACATCACGATTTATTTCCTACATACCATGTTTGCATGGATGATGTCGGCTTCGCTAATAAGCAACATCTACTTACGCATTTCGAACATTTTGTATTGTTGTGCAAATGGTAAACGTTCGAGTGCTTGGTAAAGTATCAATTTGCACAAAGTCGTTAAGTGTCCCAAGAAAAAAAAAACTCAAATACCAAATAACTTTTTTAAGAACATGTCATTATTCTTTTCGCGATTTGGTTATAATTCATAAATCAAAATCACTTCATGCTTTTTGCCCCATTTAGTATCCACTTAAGTTGGTTTGTGATGTCACGACTCACGATTGGTTTCAGACCAAAACTGCCATCCGCTCTACTATGAAATACTGGTATTCGGCTTTGATTAGGCTGTCGTTGTACTGTACTTTAGTCATTCATTATTTAGAACCTAATTAACCGGGATTTTGAAAAATAGGCAGCTAGGTAATTGTTTTTATTGTTAATCTTTCTAATCATCTTATTTACACTTCAGTATTGTTGTGAACTTATAACGTCTCATTAATATTGTAACATTTACATATGAGAGCCGCACGTTTAAATGTTATGTAGATAGCATCACGTGATATAAAGAGGTAAAAACAATATTATGACGTGCGTTTGAGATATTCAAACTTTGTAAGATGACAATAACAATGAATTGTTTGCGTTTCTAACAAGGTCAATACTGCAGAATCAAATGGTGTGCGCTTGCGCTGACGCGGGCTTTGATTGAATTTTATTGGAGGCGGGGTCGGCAAATTGTCATTTATTAAACTTTGCATTTGCTCCAATGTGAATGCTCACCACACCCACATTTTTTGTTGTTTGTGACTCTAGGTAGCAGGTGCTCACCATTTATTTCACATCTGTATTACGTGCGTAGATAAGTACAATTCCAAGTCTAATATGAATACCTAGTACTGAATCGTGTAGTACTCTACTTGTACAGCTGGTGTAAAAAACGTCAATTAGAATACTTGAACTTGAATTTTAATTGCAATGAAAGTTTAAGTTTGCGTAAAAAATCAAGCTGTTTTCAGATTCATAAACTGTAAGATTTTATTGGCCGTCATCATTAAAGCGACGCGAAACCCCTATTTATGTTTGGTATGTAAAATATGCAAAGGAAAATATTTCTCAAACTTTTGGCACCTAATTGAAAACTGTTTTTTTCCACCATTAAATAGCCGCGGGCGCATTCTCGGTTTTGGCGAACTCGAGGACACAGCGAGTATCCGGCAGTGCCACATACATTAATATGCATGATTAATTCATGTCCCTCCTATTTATGTATTTGTAATATTTAAAGAGTGCGAGTACTAGAAAGTGACAAATGGAAAGTTTTAGGATATTATTTATCTTCCAACTTCCTTGTTTGAAAGTGTTTTCTAACGGCCTCTCAAATCAGCAGATTTTAGTCCGCAAACTAATGTCGCACTTATCGGATTTGCTATCCTTTTGTTACTAGACATGATAAAGCCAGTACTGCATCTTAATCTATTTAAAACATACATATAATAAAAATCTATTTCAAGATCAAATGTGACGTCGGACCAAGATGAATTCTTGTGGTGTTTCCGGACATGGGTAATTTACCGCCATCATTCTTGTAATCGACCATTTTGTGCTACTAACGCGGATCGGAATGAGGCGTCTATATGTAGATCAGATAATTGTCAGACATTTCAATATCACTTACTCTATTGGTAACCCCATAACCTTACATGGATTATACGTCTAGGTCAAAGAACGACCTGAACATTATACCTGGTAAATTATATAATTACTGCAGCTTTGTACAGCAATTGTACAAATAATATCCCTCGATTAATTACTTACGTATGCCGTGAATATATCGAGTAACTGACAATTTGTGTGTTTATCTTTCACCTTGTCCTATATATTTATTAGTTCTTAGGCTTGATCGACCAGTATTTGTATGTAAATACAAAGTTTATTATGTCGCAACGGAGCTGCTTTCCTTTCACATTCTCAATATCCTCAGTTTATTGCTTTTTTAAAAGTAACTTAGATAAAGTAATCCTCGTTCATTGCTATGGCATTACAGTTATTAGTTTTTTTTAAGTTTTTTACTACAAGTAACGTGACAATGCTCTTTTGACTTTGAGAGTGTCAGCTCAGTTCATTGCTCTCCTAATGCAATCACGGCTTCTTCCACAGTCATTTTCTTTCCACATTTATAAAGGTTCTGTAATTAGAGATGTTACAATGAGATATTTAAGCTACCTTTCATAAGTTAAAGTGATAAAAATAATTTTAACTTAAAAATTATATTCAACATTTTGAGGACCCATAGCTAGGAGACCCTGAGCGTTGATGTCTTTTGAACCAGGATTCGCAATAAAGAGAAAATGTCGAATGCACCATATAATTTTATTTCCTATCAAGGATATATTTTGCTAACGTTCTTTTTTCTGCTGGTGATAAATCTGGCGAAATCTGTACTGGATTTGAGATAAAAGATAACTAACCTAACGAGTATAAATAGATCTAAGTGCGGTGAAAGAAAATTAATTATCTCCTCCTTTGCCTTCTTGATTGATACATTCTATGTGTATGCCGTGAATATAAGAAAGGCAATCAGTCATGCACTTAGTGGCTGACGGCAGTGTCATACGTTTGTGTACATACCCAAAATACCTTGATTACAAACAAATCCAGACTTGCTATGACGCATGCTACGAACAGATCGCGTGAAATAAAAAGTTAAGAAACTATATTTATGTGGATTTACGCTTTATTGTTTCTAGATATATTAAATACGATTTGATATTCGACTTGATTTTCTATTTTTACTTATTATATTTTTTTTGTACGTCGCTCAAAATAAGATTGCCTAGTTTAGGAATGGGAAACAAAACTGAATTTAAAATACCAGTTAGAGCCAATTACTATTCGTGTGCAGATGCAGCCAAATATTTTCCTCGCATTATTTACGAGCCATGTTTCAATATCTTCCTGTTCAAACAGGATAATCATTCAACTCGGTCGGAAGTATGCAAAGTACTTAGAATGTTTTATTATTCGGTCTCAGTGTTAATATTATACTCTTGTAGGTATTAGGTACTTAAAAAAAAATAACAAACCTATTGATCACGCTTATTTCATTGTATTGATTGATTGTTTGTGTAATTAAAAATGTAGAAAATTTACCATTTTAAAAAAAAAATTGTATTCCTTTGTCGCAACGCCCACAATCATTTTTGCTTAGCCAAAGGCATTATATATTCTGTGCCAAAGGTATGACTGGTAGAGAATGCCATATAGCGATAAGTCCACCTTATGTACAAATTCTGGTTGTGCAATAAAGTATAAATATGTAAATATCTTGTATTATTTGTTCAATTTTAATCGCCATGAAAGACACTATGAATGTACTGTGTATGTCGTTATTATTCTTATGCTTATTGTTTATTGTG
The DNA here is from genome assembly GCA_963584085.1 of Pyrausta aurata. Classification (NCBI taxonomy): domain Eukaryota; kingdom Metazoa; phylum Arthropoda; class Insecta; order Lepidoptera; family Crambidae; genus Pyrausta; species Pyrausta aurata. Next base: position 7,778,326 of record OY757252.1, read on the forward strand.
TACTTGATGTATAGTTGAACCCTTTATTTTTTGTTTTCCTTTTCCTGGTGTTCTTGTCCTCTGACACGGCATTAAACATAGATTATCAAGATAAGATATTGCTTAAGATACCAGAAACAACGGCTATTGAATAATATAAATGGGCAGATAAATTTAGTAATAAAGCCTCTTGTGATAAAGACTGCCATAATTTTTATGTGATCATAAATTACGACCACGTCTTGCACTTGCTTAACAGCCTTTTTTATAATATAAGGATACACTTTTCCGTGATAAGGTTATGTTTAATAAACGATCAATAAAATCTCCTTTTAATCATTTTAGAGAGAGATTTCAATCTTTCCTTGACACTGGTTGTTAATAAAAAATCAGCAGGCACTCCTGAACAATACATAATATTAACTAATATTGACTAATGAGCCTGATGATATAGAGTTCACTCCTACCTACTTGTAACCTTTGTTATTATTTGTTTCAGACGCCTGCCTCCGGTGCCAGGGTGAGAGCAAGAAGGACTCATACGGCAAGCAAGACTGCGTGGTGGTCTGGGGGGAGTGCAACCACAGCTTCCATTTCTGCTGCATGTCACTCTGGGTGAAGCAAAACAACCGCTGCCCGCTGTGCCAGCAGGAGTGGTCCATACAGCGCATGGGCAAATAGGCAGCTGGAGGTTCGGTGGATAAGGAAACGTTTTTATGTATGAGGATATTGAGTATTGAAGGCGCGATGGAAAAGTATCTAAAGTTTCTAAAACAAATACTGTTAAGTTTATTTCCTTTAGTAATGAAATCAACTATTTTAATAAAGTCTTTATTAAAAGCGTAATCCAACTCTTTTCTAATTTGAAATATTTCACGCGCAACTACAACTGTTTTAGCAATAAAATGTTTTTAAGTTTACATTTTCTTTATTATCATAACTTTCCTTTTGATTGATACTATCGGATTATTCAGTGAAAAATAACTATGGATTAAGAGCACGATGTGACCACAAACCGATGCAGCTTAGTGCACAAATAGTTAGCTCCGCATCTAAAATTAGCGTGGTTTTATGTTTCTGCCGCCACGTGGCCTACATAACAGTATCGATTCAAATGATCATTCAGATTCCAAACGAGCTTAACTCGCTAAATATTTATTAAATTACAAATGATGTTATCTTAAGAACAATTAAATTGTACTATGTTAATTCAGACATTATTATGATGTATAGCCCCATGCTTGCTGCGCAGTAACATTGAATGTAAGTATTCAATTGAAGCTGTAAACATGACTTGAATACTTGTAATAATATACAATCCTAAAAAAATATATGCACAATCCGAATGGAAAACATTACACAGTGGAAAAATCCAATGAAAGCAACACATACCTACTCGTTGACACGTTTTGAATACACTGACTGCTTTAATGACGTTAAATTTTTTACAGTTTCGGATATAGCAAGAAAAATTTAAATATATGTATAAATATGCGCCAGACAACACACCGATTGTCTTGGTTTCGAACTAAGGAATTTTCTGCCTTGTGCTGCGAATACCAGACAACGATAATGACGGGGGCGTCTCCCATAAATACTTAAATATATATAAACATCCATGACTTAGGTACAAATGTTCGTGCTCATCACACAAACATTTGCCCCTTGCGGGATTCGAACCCGCGACGCCAGCATAGTAGTCAGGAGCGCTAACTTCACCAAACGCGTCGTCAAAATATCTTATTCTTTAGCGCTGCAGCACACACCGCTTGGAAATAAAACAACTTAAAACAAAAACTTTAATAAATTCAAAAGCATGCATGGTGTGGTCGTGAAATTAACATGGTACATGCGTGATTCTCCGATATCATAGTGGTTCCATAGTATCCGCAGTAATGACTACAATAAATCACTATTGTCTACACACCGCTTCTTTACCTAGTGCTATGTGTAAATATTATGAATGTGTGTTCATCTGTTTGCTCAGAAAGCTTGTTTAAGCGTTGATCACTAATTACTTTACAAGTACAGTCAACTGCAGCGGCAAATAACCCTTACGATCCATAGAAATAATGTAGAGTCCATCAGGAATTTAGCTCTCAACTGTACTTAATTGCTTGAACAATGTGTGAATAGTGAATATGCATCCAGACCTATTCATAAATAATGGAACAGGTTATCAGTGTGCAAATGTATGTAGCTTGCATCGGGTTATATAAAATTATTAAACATTTATCACGCGTTAATGTGTACGAAACGATATTACCATAGTCAATTTTGTGAACTGTTAGAACTGTTCACTATCATGACTAGTGTTAACTATTAATTATTCTGTGCTAGTACCTACTGCTAGTGTAAGTTATAGAGATCCTATTCAAGTTCAAGTCATTGCATTTTTGTAATTTTTGACTGTCCTCTATTTTGGTAGATATGGGATGAGTTTTGCGTATAAATTATACCGTACCTAAGCATTATAGTAGTAAGAAGCATTATAGTATAATGCTAGAGCATTTTACGGTATAATGATCATACCAAAAAATGCTCTACTTACTTATCCTAACTAAGCCTTGATATAAGTATTAGATGTGATTGCGATGATATTAATAGTAAAAATATATTAAAATAAATATAATCAAAAGATTAATCGATCGATTGAAAGAACAATCGATCACAAATTTTTACAGGAAAATATAAAAAAATGTTCTTGAATTTTATTTGCCTTGACATGGTCAAGTATGGATCTTCTTAAAACACCTTGAAAACGAGTTTTAAAGTCGATGCTCGACGCTGACAATGCCGCTCATATTACAACATTCGTCGAAGATAAATAAAGTATAAAGTTCATAAACCGTTCAAAATATTTCTTAGCTCAGTCCAGTCCACTTAAAAACCGATCAATGCCAAGGATAGACTTCCTAAATTCAAACCTTCTTACTGACTAATTTTATTTGACCAGAGTTTAAAATCTACATAAAAATACGTAGCTAGTGATTAACCACTGTGATTAACCGATTACCTAGTTAAAGCATATTTTAAGTGTCAAACGCTTACAACAATTTTCATCAGTCCCGCTACCTACCGATGAATATACTGAACTGAAATGAATGCGGTTCATTGTAATCTAAACAGCTGACACATATTCAATATTCATGAAAATCTATGCGACTCCTACATTTAGTGAACAATAGAATAGAATAGACGATGTTACTGTTCAGACGTCATTTTAGCTAGCAACAATGTTTTAAAGTAAGTCGCCATGTAAATTGTCAGTAACAATACGACTCTTCAAAAAGTATCATGTACTACTAGATCTTCGGTAGCAATACTAACAATTCATCAAAGTAATCGACAGAACCAATGTCAAATCAATAAGATCGCTTTGAAACATTGAATTATTGTGTACGACGCACAACCATTGTCGACGACCCGGTGTCACCTGGCCTACTCGTAATAAATTGTACTGGATTGGTTGTAGATACATACTTTAAATAACAGGGCAGTTGAAAAACTACAGTACACATGAACCCATATAATAGGTTCTTTCTTACACTAGAGATGCAACGTTTTGTTTCGTCACACGTTTTTCAGCTTGCCTTGTATCTGAAAGGATATCGTTTGTTGTAAGTTAGTCACAAAATAACCAGTTTTACGTAGGGGTAAATTATATTACCAGCTCCATTAAGCATGAAGAATTAATAGGAGACGCATGTTTTGAGTAAAATTGTCTTGAAACAAGATTGTGACACCAAGCCCTATGTTCATACCTAGGATGAATTGACCACATTCAGTACACATGTTTAATTAAGTAATAATAACTCAAATACAATACAATTTTACTACAGCAGGTACTATTTTAACTTATCGCAAATTCACCGCACCTCGCTGGCATTGTGATAAGAGCCCGCACCTATTTCATAGTAGCACATATTATGAAACATTTGTTCCTCATTCCTCAGAAAATATGGGTGTTTATTAATGGTCTGGTCAGATCGGTCCGATATGGTAAAATAAAGTATATTTTTAAACTTACTTACTCTTATAATCTAAATCCTTGTAGTTATAATAGAGATGGTAATTTCTTTTTACAAAATTATATCTTTTTAATTGATTTTTATTCCAACTAACTAGCCGGTCTCTCGTAGTTAGTGTAATTATATCGTCTATATATTCAACTACGATCTACGTGGGATTAACTTATTTATTTAAATGCTATAAGACTTCCCTATTCCTTCGAGACCGTATTCAATTAATTACATCTCTGTCTTAGGGTTTGTTTCACCATCTTTAAACAAGAACTAACCAGCGAATAATTCAAATATGGAACACCATTTCGTATGAAGCTGTAGATTGATAACGCTAATGATAACTCAATACTTAGACATTGTGAAACGGGCCGTTAATATGTTAGTATTAGCACTGAAAATACGAGTAATACAAAGTTATAAGTTATTTATTAGAACCTACTGTGTACTCAAAAGCGCCAAAGGAAGACTTGTTCGCAGAACGTTATTTTTGGTGCAGGATGTTATTTTACAACATATTTAATTATATCCTTCAATAATTCACTGCATGATACGATACAGGAAAACGGTAACATAACTTGATAAAGAGTTATGATGTTGGCTAAATATTTTTATTGTTTTTAAACAAATAAATTTTCCATTTATTTTAACCGTAACAATGATTTTATCTTAATGATAGTCTGATACGACTGATGACGATGAGAGATCAGGCGAAGGACCAACGGCTTAACATGCTTCCCCGAGACACGGGGGTGTCATCACCACCAACTTCCTGACTGAAAGACCCCAGAAATGTTCTGCTCTACCCGGGACCTCTTGGGTAGTGGCCAGCGAACTAACCACTGCACCAACGAACCAATATAAACCATCCATAAGGCCGCGGCCCCATCTCTACGGCGCGGCGCCGTACCGTACTACGGCGCGGATTCGTTCATTCGCTTACGCGCAACATTTACGCGCTACGGTTTTTCGCCGTGGAAATCTACGGCACGGCGCCGCGCCGCGCTACGGGTTTTCGCCGTGGATTTCTACGGCGCGGCGCCGCGCTACGGCACGTTTTTTCGCCGTGGATTTCTACGGCGCGGCGCCGCGCTACGGCACGTTTTTGTAATCCTAATAGTATGTTTCACAATGTCCAAAAAATTCTGGATATCTGTTTGTAAATTTCTTCAACTGACGTTCCATATTTGAATTTTTCGTTGGTTAGTGCTAATTTGTCGTCCCTAGATCGATAAATAAATATATATTATTTGCCGCCTCGTTATAACTCTACCTCATGTCTACCTCCTGCTCCTACCTAGCAAAGACGTAAATTATAGTTATTTATCGAGAGAGATGGTAGGTTTTGGATTATTATGAACAATGATTTAGCTAGAATCTAGGTCGCTGTAAAGAATATGGCGCCTTAGTCATTAGATGGAATTCTATTATTCTACACCGAAGGTTAGCTACTCTCAGCTAATACCTAGTTTATTTTTAATGTCAGTAGAATAAACCTAATTAACATTGTTTAAATTAGCGCTTTTATGAATTTCTAATGACGATAAAATATTTTTTCACATTCCGCTCACAGCTCAAACTTCCTAGACTCAAAACTTCAGCTGACCTCGATTTATAGTCGCAAAGACTGACTTCATATTACTAAAAGCATACTTATTTGATTAGACCAATCGAAACGGTTACAAAAAATGCAAACATCGCTGTCGTGTGTTTAGTTAATAATAGTTGGTGGAGTGTTCCTGGTCTTTTTGTCAGTTCAGCACAACCTGATAGTCTGGTGGCATTTGAGCGTGCGGCCCGAGTGCCACACCCGGCCAGGCCTCCATCGCCGGCCAATCAGGTCGCGCCAACACTACCTATATAATCAGTACTTTCAATGCATTCGACTATAACCTTGAATGGAAATAAAATAAGCATTGCGTCAGAATCAGATAATTGTACCTACCTACTACCTAACTACTGTTCGTAACGCTTCTCCATCTAATTATCGTAGCAAACAAATTAGGCTTCAGTTCTAAGAATTACGCACCTCTGTTTTAAAATTGCACGTCGCTGAATTATATGATAATCATCTGATTCAGTCTGATACTAAATAATACCCGGACACAAAAACTGATATCTTTTTCGGAGGCTTAGTTAGATATAATCAATCGTTCGTTTTATTATATACTAATGTCAACTTAAAAATAATCATAATCGGCTGTCCTTTCTCCAGATTTTCAATGGAATTGACTACTAAACCCTCGAAATAATTTTAACTATACTAGTATGAGGGTAGGTAAGATAAAAACAATAATTATTTAAATTGTTTTCTGAGCACTAATATAGGCCTTTATTTATCTATTCAGTGAATATAGGTATATACCCTCACTTTCTGAATAAGCAATTTTAGCATTCTCAGAAGCTCTATCTTTGGATCACAATATTCCGATTGATTTTCGTTAGCTAATTTTCATTCAAGATGTTGACGTTCGAAGATGAATTAAAAGTCAACGAAAATAACAACATAATAATAGTTTTCGAACGATATTCACTCGGAATATTGACACAAGTGATTCAAAAATAGAGCTCCTGTTTCTTTATACTGGAAATCCTAACCTTCATAAAATTATGTCCCTGGTGGTAGTCCCTGGCTACACTCGTAACAAGAATATAAACTGCAGGAAAGTCACGCGGAAACGTCTAAATATCCACTACAATTTGTGTAGCGGACATTTAGCAATTATTGTTCAGCAATTCAAATAATCCGAAATATACATAGCTATCGAAAGCTGGAACGGATAAGTCAGTGGCTGAAAAATATAGCGGCCTTGATGCAGATTCTGCAGAAGCATCGACGACACGTTTTCTGTCGAGAATAACAAAAACTTGCTGACTGACAAATTGCAAAAGTGAAAAATAAAGCGTTCGGACGTCGGATGATCAATGACGTTGCAATCGCGTGGTCTAGTCTGCATTTTTGCGTGCACCAACTATTTCACAACACGCACACACACAATTCAACCGTCCTCTAAATATAAGTATTTTTCTGCATTGAGTAGGCCGTAAGAAAGAACGGTTAAGTAAACATATCTTTTGCAATGAATGCACTAACAGTGCGGCGCAACAGAAATCTACAACAGCCGTTTCTATTATTTTATACATCAATTTAAAGTATAATTCCACGTCTATAAAAGTAGCATGTTTTATTGATGAGATGGCCACTCTGTTCGGCGTCAGTCGTAATTTTCCACTCTACCAATGAATAATGAGGCTATGTTTATGAAACAATACGCCCATGGACATTGGAGTGTGCATACAAGACGGAGGTAACTCGAAACCGAAGCCAGAAAATTCGATGACAGCTGACATCCGAGGGGCTGTGATTTGTTTGTATTGCATTTACAGAATGGTCGAGAAACGATTTCTCAATGCTTCCAGCTTCATTGGTAACTAAGTCACACACCACACCAATGCGAAATTTCTTGTTACTCGTCAGACATACAGCTTTACTGGCCTTCGTCACGCTTCTTTCGCTAGTTTTGAAAAACGTCCTTAGGTGCTGGCTGGATGTATTGAAATTGGAATACTTATCTATAAAACATACAAGTGTTACACTCATAGTATTATTGAACCATCAAAACTATGTTTTCAGTTTTTTAAACAACTTTCAATTGCTAGATTAGAGTAGTAAAGTTTACTCTGAGATTGTACTATGTACCTACAGACTGATGGCAAGTAGGTAATTAATTAACAAACGCACTGTAGTTTAGTTAAACTACTTATAATCAGCAATGTATACTTACTTAGCCAAGTAACTGGTTACTTTATTGTCTTTTTTAAAACGCAATATTGCTGAAGAAGTGAGTTGTTCGTTTTTACTGTTTTTAGATACCTGTATAATTAAATTGTTGATTATATTCGAAGATAACTAAGTGCTCTAAAAAATATGTGGTTTTCTCACGTATAAATTTCCTCGTAGTTAGGCGACTGGTTTTGAGATTGAGAACCTTGCTTTCACACGCGTAGTGTTTGTTTATCGAAGTAAGTGACGCACTTCACCAAAACTGTTTATTATTTGTGTATTGCGAAATTTCTTTAATGGCACTTCAGTCTACTTTAGAAAACTTTATTGTGCAATCGCCTCAACTTTGACCAGTTCATGTAGTTAGAAAACAAAGTACAGAGGTCGGGTTATATCACCTCGATTTATTAGCAGTTGGTAAATAATGATGTCACTTGTGCTTACATTAAGTAGGTATATAAACAAAATTCAACTGTTTAACATGCTTAGCTATGTTTAACTTGCGAGAATTTATGCTTGTACCTGCATACAGTTTATCTGTTATCTTTTTGCTGACGCAATTTGCGCTACGAAGTCAATATTATGACAAACTGTGCGGAAATATGCGCATTTTTGACAACTTGAATAGCTAAACTCCTACAGGTCCTGCAGACATTAAAAACACGTAAACGAAATGATAGATCATTTACAAAAAAATATTATTGAGGTTTTTTAGGTGATCGATAAAGAACTACTTGAATAAAGGATTTAAATCTCGTTCTGTACCTAATTCAATGTCGATTACAAAGTCAGTCATTTTTTAATTCTAAACAATGTGATAATAAAAGTAATTAAAAATAGTTTAATTTAATTCCTATGACGAAGGAATAGTAATAATAATGAAGGAATAATCATTTAACAATGACGAAGGAATAAAATATAAGTAAGTTTATTATTCACAGTTTGACACCATAGTAGAACCATCGATTTACTTCCTGGCATTGCTGCTGAGTAAAAAGGGTGCTAATACATAGATCTTAAGAAGAGAGCTGTGGTTATTAATTATTATGGTTATTAATGTCAGGGTGACGTCCGGTTTCGAACCCATGCCATGCCATCCGAGATTTGGGACCGCGCGCCTTTCCTACCTCCACCAGGAAAAAAGCCGATCTGTGGCTTGAAAAGTGTGGGTCAAATTTGGGGTCACATTTTACCCACTTTTTTCGAGCCAGAGATCGGCTTTTTTTCTTACTTCCAGCGAGTTAGCTAGCTCAGCCGTGTTTAGTAGTAGCAGACAAACGTTTACATTCGGACTCAGTACATATTTTATGGGAAACCAGTGTAATTTTCATCGTGGTAGCTCTATTTTTGAATCACTCGCTTCAAGATGGCGACTGATTTCGTTCGATGAGGCATTTCTTGTTTGTATGTTGTAATCATAAAATTAATTATCCTAAAAGGGATAATAATTATATGGTTGTAATAACGTTTTTTTTTTTTTTTTTTTTTTTTTTTTTTTTTTTTTTTTTTCTGGCTCTCGCGGTTTGCGTTTAGCCACGACGGAAAGGTTAGGAATCGGACAGGACAAAAAAGAATTCGGTAAAAGGAAAACTCGGATCATAATATGAATGGAAAGGATCAGTGAAAAATAGGAGTGTTAATATAATAAATAAACAAAAATAATAAAATATTATATTTTAATACTATTTAAGGTTATAAAAGAAGATAAAATAGTATAAATATTGTGGTCATTTGAACTTAAGAGGCACATGATGGAAGTGGGAAAAGGAACGTGGGCTGCTAAAAGTGAACTTACGAAATTAGTATGATCATAAAGACTGCAATTAAAAATCACGTGGTTAAGATCTCCCACATCAGAACCACATGCACAAATATCATTATCTAAAATATGGATTTTGTTCAAAAAGAAGGGAGTGCACACGTGGCCTATTCTCATTCTAATCAAAACGGTGGTAGCAAGTTTACACAGCTTCATATTTGAGAACCACGGCTTAACAGGAATAGAATTTTGTATAAGTTTATAGTTTTTACCTTTAAGTTGACTTGTAAGTTCCCAATCTTCCTCCCAGGCAATCCTAAGATCGGATTTGGGAATGGTAGCAGACAAGTCATGGCAATAGTTTTTATATGGATGTAAGTCGCCGCAATCCACGGCCTCATTAGCAAGTTTATCAGCTTTTTCATTACCAGAAATGCTACAGTGACTAGGAACCCAAGCAAAATTTATTGTGCAACCATTTATGTGGCATTTGTAAAGCAATTTCCTACATTCAATTATAATAGGATAACTAACATTACTTTTCAAAGGGAATTTAAGGAGAGCCTGTAATGCACTTTTGGCATCTGAAAAAATTATAGTTTTCTTCAACTTGAAAAGGAGTGCATATTCAATTGCCTTGTATAGGCCCATACATTCACCAGTAAAAACTGAACACTCTACAGGTAGTTTAATTTTCTGTACAATGTGGAGTTGCTGATGAAAAACTCCAACACCAACATTACCAGTTGAATGCTTAGAAGCATCACTATAAATGTAATGCCAATCAGGAAAATGTTCATCTAAAATCTGCATGAATTTGAAGTTAATATTTTTGTCGTCTTTGTCAATATCCAAATTAAAATGTATAACTGGGTTAAGTATTAATGATTCAAAATTTACGGTGAAAACTGGAAGGGTTGATGATCTGTGTATTGGTGCTTGAATGGACATAAACTTTCGAAAACTTTGAACTAAGCAGGGCGGAGATTTGTGTGACCAATAAGGAGAATTTTCAACTAAGCCAGAGAGTCTGCCAAGTTTGTTGTATAACGGATGGTTATAGCATTGAAGTACACGAAATATAAATTTGTCACTTAAGTATTGGCGCCTAAATCTTAATGGTGGCTCGACACATTCCACCTGTAGTGCATTAATTGGGCTCGATTTCATAGCACCCGCGATAATCCTTAGTGCTTTAGATTGAATTGCATCCAATTTTTTTAAACCAACTACGTAACAAGGTTCCAGGAAAAAACTACCGTAGTCAAGCACGCTCCTAATTAATGCATTATATATTAATCTCAAAGAAGAAGGGTGAGCCCCCCACCATACTCCTGCAACACATCTTAATATATTCAAAAGTTTTTCGCATTTATCTACAATGGCATAGCAATGTGAAACACCGTTCAATTTTGAGTCCAATGTTATGCCTAAAAATTTGGTTTCATTTTGAATAGGAATAGGGATGCCTTCATAAAGAACAGAAAAAATTGGTACAACTCTCAGTCTAGAAAACAGAACTACGGAGCTTTTGGGCACAGAAATACTTAAGCCATTTTCATCTAGCCAGAGTTTGAGAAGATGAAGGGAATGCGTTAGAGATAAGCTCAAATTTGAAATTGAAATACCTGAAACGTATAACAGTAGGTCGTCAGCATACTGGAGAACACTAATATTATTATTAAGAGAAGATTCTAGATCATATGTGTAAAGGTTAAACAGTATGGGGCTTAACACAGATCCTTGTGGGAGGCCATTCCAAACTAATCTGGTCATGGTACTAGTGCCATCTGATAGAGATTGAGAGTCATCCAAGACAACCCGAATAGAACGTTCTGAAAGAAGATTGTATATGAATTTTACTAAAATTGGAGGAATTTTAAGTTTTTCAAGTTTTTGAATAAGAATGTGAATCAACACACCATCGTATGCAGATTTGATATCTAAAAAAGCTGCAAGGAGTGATTCGATTTTAGAGAAAGCTAACCGAATGTCAGTTGTAAGAATGCCAATATTGTCCATTGTCCCTCGGCCCTTCCTAAAACCGTATTGATTAGTACCTAACAATCGTTTGTTTTCAACAAACCATTCGAGTCTGTTTTTAACTAGGTGTTCAGCTAGTTTTACAATAACTAAGGAAAGAGCAATAGGTCTATACGAATTAGCATCTGCGGCTGGCTTTCCAGGTTTTAACATAGCAAGTACTTCTTGGGATTTCCACGATGAGGGGATTTGTCCTTTGTACATAATTGAATTTATTAATGATAAATAATAAGACAAGGTTGAATCACTAAGGTGAGTAAAAAAAGAGTAAGGTATTCCATCACTGCCAGGAGAGGAATCTTTTACGTATGAAAGAATGCCTTTAAGTTCAGAGAGAGTGAAAGGATCATTTAACTCTGGGTATTCTATAGGGTACTGGACGAGAGAGATGTCATTTAAAGGCGCAGAAGGAGGGGCCAATTTATCTAAAAATTGGTTAATTATTCCAGCGTCAGGTTTAGAATGAATGGGCTCTTTAAATACAGATCGATATCGTCGAATATTGCTCCAGACTACTGACGGAGTGACATCAGGAGAAATGGATGAACAGAAGGTGTGGCATTCATTATTTCCATAAGGTGTTCAAAATTCTCTGTGGTAGATTCGGACCGGTATCGTTTCTCAGCTTCTTTTCTTTCTTTGACAGCTGTCAAACATTCGTTGTCAAACCAAGGTGGAAAAGGGATTTTATTTACAACATGAGTGTTTTTAATTGGAAAAATTTCGTCTGCTGCATCAACGATTACCTGGGCCAGAGCATGAGCGCACTCAGAGTGGTTATTTTCAGAAATAGTTGGTAAAGAAGAGGTTCTTCGTTCAACCTCCTTTTGAAATGCATACCAGTTGGCATCTAACAACTTATATTTCAAGCGGGGAGGAGGTCTAGCCGATGATGGTTTACTCATTTGATTAGGAAATGTTATTAAAATAGGGAAGTGGTCGCTGCCAAAACTAGAACTAAGAGTTGACCAAGTTAGGCCGGATGCCAAATTAGGGGAGCACATCGATAAATCTGGTGCACTGTCTGCTTCGTGTGGAGCAGTACGACGTGTAATTAGCCCAGTATTTAACAAACAAAGATTAAGGTGATCTATCATATCTAAAACTCTGGATCCATAAGTATTAGATACTGAGCTTCCAACTCCCATGATTAAAATAGGTTTGGGGATATTGTGGAGAATGCTTTCAACTTCATCATAAATATTTGTGGATGGGTGAGGGATGTATAATGAAACAAATGATATTTTGTTGATACTAACAGCCACTATGGAGAAACCTGTACCATGTTGAGGAATAGGAATGTGTGTGAAAGGAACAAAACGCTTAACTAAGATGGCTACACCACTGTAACCATCTGACCTGTCCTCTCTTATGCAAGAGAAGCCAGGTACTCTAAAATTTAAGTGAGGTAAGAGCCATGTCTCCTGAAGAGACATGGCAAACGGTTTATACTTGTTAACAATAAATAGAAGATCTGACTTCTTACTACTAATGCTGCGGCAATTCCACTGCAGCACCAGTGGGCTTGGATCCATCTTGGGAGATTTCTTCATGTAATTCTTCAATAGAGGAGGCAACGTTGGACGGTAAAGATATATTTGATTTGGACAGAGTTTGAATTAGTAAAATCAATAGGTCTCTAACAGGCAAATTAGATAAAGAACTGATAGAATCATCTTTAGATAGGGCACAGCCATTTTCAGGCAAAGGAGCATTGTAGTCTTTAACTAATTCATTGTGTGCAATGCGATCATAACCCTTCCCTAGTCTAGGTGGGGCCTTGGGTTTAAGGAAAACTGTCTTAGTATAAGATTGATTTCTAGCCTGAACTGAACTGGAAGAGTATCCTATTGATTGAGGGGGTGAAGAAGATGTTAATACCTGTGCATATGACTTGCCTACAGGGGGGTGTAATTTAATTGCCTCTCCATAAGATAGACAATTCTTAGCCATAGTTTCTTTGATTCCCTTCTGTCTAGAAAATTCAGGGCATTTCTTATCAGTGGCACAATGGGGGCCTGAGCATAAGCAGCAAGTTACATTTTCCTCAACAGAGCAAGTATCTCCTGAGTGGCCATCATGACCACACTTAAAACATCTTGGGGTGGAACGACACTGATTTTTCACATGTCCATATCTACAACAATTAAAACATTGGATTGTTGGAAATATGTACAAGTCTACAGGTAAAGAATTGTAACAAACAAACACTCGTTTAGGCAAAACCTGGCCATCAAAAGTAAGGACAACTGTCTCTGAGGGCACGAACTCTGCTTGACCTTTATTCATTACTTTCCTGTTAAATCTTCTTACTTTTAAAATGTCCCCGCACCCTACAGGTGTAGAGATGTTTGTCTTTACTTCATCATCAGTCCAGTCAGATGGCACACCTCTTACAACTCCCATACGGGTCACATTATTCACAGGTATAAATGCCTTATAATTGTATTTTGACAGCAGATTACTTGTGACAAAATTGTTTGCACCTTCAAAATTTGAGAAATTGATTACAATGCGGTTCCTCCCAATTTTCTTTACGCTACCATTGACAATGTGTTGAAATTTATTGTGTTGCAAAAACCGACCGAATGTAATAGGATGGATGTTAGAAGAACCTTCCTTATGAGGCTGTGGGGGCTGCTCTTTTTGGACGTGAACTATATATGGGGCTGCGTCTGAAGCTGTGTAAAGAGTCCTACCAACAAATGTTGAACGAGGGTCCTTGCTTTCAGTTACATTCATTGCACTTGGTTGTGATGTAGGAGGATCGGGAGTAACAAAGTTTTGTGGATTATTAATAAAAATGTTAGGTTCATCATTATCACTTAAACAATTACATAAATCGCTTGAAGAGCCTGCAACTTTATGATGATTTTTACGCTTTTTACAATGCCTACATGACTTGTGTTTTCTCGCGCGCTTGCGATTTGAGTTACTTCTACCACTTTCAGAAGCATCCGTGTCTCTTTGAGAACCCTCTGTCTCCTCCGTAGCATACGAGATTTCTATGTGGTGAGCTACATCCTGGGGGACCTCTGTCCCACCAGGATCTTCAGGCTCGATCATGCAAGAAAAGTGTAAGACTTACCAATAGACGAAGTTTGTAACTGTACTTATTATAAATAAATATTAATAATTAAAATATACACACTATTCTACTCTGATCCACTTAGTTATCAATATTTAACAATAAAAAATCTCAAGAGGAAAAAAAGTCGACCGCACAAACCGACGATTCCCGCGCTTTTTCATTTTCTGTAATAACGTTAACAACGACAACTATTGTTTTTTTCATCAACCTAAGTAGTACCAAGTGACGTCTTTGGTGACAGCGGTTAACCTCTTTTGTGACATCTTTTTGCAAACAAATAACAAAGAATGCTGTATCTAATTAATGTTTGTGATGAAGTAGATGAAGGGTCCAATTTTAAGTTCTAGCTTGATGGACATAAATTAGTATGAGGCTCGGGCATATGACAATGAAGACGTCACTCGCTTACATTGTTCTTTCTTTATCTGATACGAGGCAAACTTTTTTTCTGGGAAATGCCATACGCATCTCTGATCTCGGGGGAGACCAGGGATTACGTGGGCATTTATACCCACTAAAAACCAGTGCCCCTCGGTGCCATATAAGGACTGCGGGTTATCGCCCTAGGCATATCCCTGGCTGGTCATTCTTCCAATACAACCTGCCAAAATCTTTAAAACCAACTAAGTACCAACTCAAATTAAAAGACGGCCGAATAGTTTCAGAAGAAATAGGAAACGTTTCAATAACATTGATATCATTTACAGCTGAGCGGTAACTTTTAAAGTAGGAGGGTTCAAGGTAAAGGTAACAGAAATCTTTGTAAAGAAAGATAAGAAAAATACTTGATATTTCAAAACATAATGTCAAGTCGCGAGTCCGAGTTTAAATGTGAGTCGTTCATGAGACTCAAAACTCTAAGACGAAATGTTTAAATTATGCTTTTATAACAGAACGAACACGGTTGTACCAATCTTGAGGCAATCGGAAAATTCCGCTCCTGATCAGCACCAATTATATCAATCTAGATGGCGGTGGCGCCAATTCTGCGGACCAGCTAACTGTCACGTAATCATCGTTTTTGTTGGTAATGTGAATAAAACATTAGGTTGAACTGTCGCTTAGCTATTCTATTTATTAGCTCCGCTGTTTTCCAAAGCTTTCCATCTTTTACAGCCTAAGTAATTATTGCTTACTTAGAGACAAACGAAGTATTTAGCTACCATAGTAAAATCAAAGTAAGTTGAAAATTATTTTCTTGTTAGCATCTTCTTTAATTATATGTGAAATATAAAACCTACTTGTAATTGTAAGTATGTTTGACAAATACTAAAACTGTTCCTCATGTGAAATAGGATTTCTATTTATTATTCCACGAATTCTGCGGTTTACAGATGTCGCACCTTAACGCGTTCGGTGTAATGAATTTCTGAATATCGTCTGCACTAAACTGCATTGTATCCAATTAGATACGAGAAATACAGTCTACAATAGCACATACATACCTACCTGTTCTGTAAAACTGACACACTTAACTATTCATTTCTATTGCAGTCGTTCTGATTTCTTGGTGAGATCGAGGAATCCAAACTTAGGTATCTTACTTAGATACCTAAGTTTTAAGATTACTTAGGTATCAAATCAAATCTGGCAGGGTCGTCAACAAATCGAACAACCCAGGGTGAGACGTAATTAATCAGTGTTTCTGGAGGTCACTGACGCTGCATCTAATAGAAAGTCAGTACTCAGTACCGTGCGTTGAGGCATGTAGATGCCGCGGAGGTGTGGCGCGCATCGCACGCGGGTCGGCGCACGCGCACCCATGAACACGTATGCGCGCCGCGTGCAAGCGCACCCACACGCACTGCTGTGTGAGTGAGTGGCCAGTAAATAACTAATAGCAGAGTACCCACAGGCTCATGTTTCATGATCAAATTAAAAAGGATTCCCTTGCAGATGTTTGTTTGCAACAATAGGTTTATTTATTATTCTTTCGACATAATTACGTAGTCATAACTTGATAAAAAGTCATTTGTAATTGTTACGAGATACGTAAGTAGATAATTATGGACCTATTGATCGGCAAATGTGATTAATTTAATATTTCTTGAAGATATTTTCATCAAATCACTAAAATCACCTGATCATCGATTACAAACTGCACAGTAACAACTTAACATTTAAAAAACATATTTATTTATGGTTAAGTAGGTGCCTATACTACTTATTTATTGAAATCATCAATTTATCGAAATATAAATTCTTTATACACGCAGACTGCTGTGTGTTTTTCTCTATAGGCAGGTGTTAAGTTATTTCAAAATCCAATACAAAAGGTAGGTATACAAAAAGCAAGCTGATACCTGTGAAATAAAACTTAATTTGTCATCAATACATTATAACTGGACTTGACTTGCAGTTTTGACCGTAAAGTATAATGCATGTCGCATGTCTTTCAGAATTATTTGAATTGAATCTCTCTCTACACATTAAACTACACAGTAAAAATATATCTAGAGACTTTGTTTTACTTCATTACTTAAAATATATGAATGTGAACTTAATGGTAAAAGATTTTATTTAACTTTATTGCACAACCAAAATTTGTACAAAAGGTGGACTTAACGCCATATGGCATTCTCCCAGTCATACCTTTGGGATAAGCAGAAATGATTGTGTGAAATGATCGTAATAATTAAGGATTGTACACATCTGTTATTTTATTCTATGGCATACTGCGTGCGCGGCGCCGCATTACGCCAAATGTCTCAACCACCGTGTCTATTGCATCAGATGTTATATTTATGCATATTTAACGACGATCAGAACATTTTAACTACCTAGCGTAATAGAAGATATACGTGTACTCTAGCGATAAATCATATGAGGTTAACTTCTTACTATTGACACACCCTATTGCAATTACACATCGTGGCATCATTTAGCTCGACAGTATCATTGTGGTTAATTTTATTTAAAGTACCTAACATTATTGTTATGTTGTCAATAACATCCATAATTATTCACAGGAAAATTTTGAAATCGGTAGACCTAAATTGATCACACAACAGTCATACCTAATACCATACAACTAAGCCTCTATGCAAATGATTTGCAAAGAAAGGCTTACATAAATTAAGGAGATAAGAAGACATATCGCTAGCTAACTGAGCTAGCTAATTACTACAGCATGAGCTGTGGAAAAATAAAGCGCATTTTACTAACTCATACTGTTTACACGTAACAATGCCTTCTTACGTACTAGTTGCCACACTCATATCAGAATTATTGAGTGGATATAGCTTCTCACTGTTGCACTTATTAGTTAAAAAACAGCTATTATTAAAAGCCTATAATAGCAATAAGATTAAGTCATATTTTTAAATAACGTTTACGTACTACTGAATATACGTTAATACGTTTTTCTTTCAATAAATAATACAAACTACAAAATAAAACGTTTTGGTATAATTTATACGAATAGGTCATACTAACACTTTGAAGACTGTTTTTTGCTAAAAAGTATGTAGACTTTACTCGACCTTTAAACGACGAGTTTCAACTGTTTCAAGTCAACGGTTCCTGGATGTCTGATTTATATGTAATTCATTATAAATTCGTGAGTCCTTCCAAAATGGAGAACACGTTTTTCCCGACTCTGACGCAGTGGGCCGTTGGCAGTGTCTGATTGGCCGGCACAACCAAGCCCCCTCACGTCACGCAATATCGATATCACGAAGCGTAACTCGTGACTTAACTCCGTATACTAAACTCTTTTATTTCGTTCTTATTGTTATGATAAACCAGTGCAAACACCTTGACGAAAGAGTATCGTCTTTGAAATAAATTCTTATGAAATTCAAATCAGTTTGGCAAGCCCAATTTCCGCTAACAACGGATACTACCTAAACATTTTTTGTAATTAGCTTGTTCAGGTGTTATTTGATAATAAATTTAAATTTGTGCTAAAACAAAACTAGAACATCGGCGGAATTTATAGTCTGCACTCTGCAATAGGTACCTATCTAGTCTCGAAAATGCT